>DWKL01002195.1:0-13085 GCA_018249415.1 Phareas burnsi | reverse complement strand
GTGTCCATGGGCTGCGGTGACCACTTAACATCAGGTGGCCTGCATGCTCGTTTGCTACTTTACAAATATAAAAAAAAATCCGTGCGCTGATTCTTCAGGGACAGCTGTCGCCACTTTTTTAGAAGAGTATCAAAAGAGTGTGCAGACCTATGTTAAGTGGACGCTGAAGCCCATGGACACCCACATTTAACTTCAAACAGGATTGGGGTCCAATCTAAGGTTGTACATAGATGCGTTACTACTCCTAAAGACTAAGATGATCGCTTCGCTTGTAAGAGTACCCAAAACCTCACCTTTCCCACTTAAATACAAGAATTGCTTCAAAGTGGATTGTGAAAGCGGCGGCGCTACTTCCCAGGTTTTACTTAAGTTCTATCACCTAAACCAATAATCTTGAGGAAATTATACATGAGATATTCATAAAATTCTCAAAAATGTGTGAAGTATGACAGTTTGCACTTGACTAGCTATCGTAGTCTAAAGCCTAAACGCTTCTTAACAAGAGAGGACATATGTTTAACAGAAGTGGATTGACGAAGAATATTCGTGCAATACCGAAATATAACCATGAAAAACTATTTTGTCTCTCTAAACAAAATAATATTGGAAACCGGTAACCGATAGTGACGTGACTCACATAATATAGCATATATTATCCTCACGATAATTCTCTTAATACCGTCAAGACGACAGATAAGTAATCTCTAAGTTGAGACATCTTTATCTATTTAATATTTAATACTTAGTATATTCTTAATTTTAAGTTCATTCTCTGTACTCATTACTTCACTCTCTTCTTTCTTTCCACATTTTTTCCAGACAACCCACGGTTACAAGAGATGTAAGCGTGGGTTGTCTGGAAAAAATCACTGATTAAGGTAAGGCCACCTATTCCAAATTTTCATGTCAACGATAGATTAATAATTAGTTACTTGTATTGGTGTGCTGAATAATTTGTTACTATTGTATTGGTGTGTAGTAACCAATATGTATATTGTATTGTATTTAAACTTGATTGTAAATTAATAAATGTATTACCTATTATCATTTTGGGGTGCATAGGCTTCATTAATTTTGCCGTCAACGATGTAAGTACACCTGCGCTGAGTCACGCTCGTTGCCGGTAAAATAACGTATGCACAGTAAGGGTCTGTCACCACTTCATCGTTGATGTACTATTGCTGGGCACGGATCACTTCAAAAGAAGAAGGGTTAAGGTTATGCTCCACGAGATCTAAATGCGTAATAGTAAATTTCACACACGTTTGAGGACATGATGAAGAACGCCAAGGCATTGTAAATTTAGGGTCATTCATTAAACTTGTGATGCTTTAGCAAGTTCAAATGCGCGTTTAATGAAAAATCGTGATCCCCCCCCCTTGTGATATTTCGTGATCCTTCCAATACCCTCCCCCACCTTTTGAGACTCACGGGATTAATGGACGATACCTTCCTTTAGAATGTCTGTCTTCTGATGCAGGAAATGATAATAAATTTCAAATACGTTTCGAAATTACTTCCAAGCATTAGAAGTGCATACCTTGGATTTCCTTGTATTTGGCCGGTATGTTGATAAATGCAGAGAATCCCTATCTCGTCACGAATCGGAGAACACACCTGCATTCGAAATGCCACACGATGTTACGAGAATTACGAGTACATCTGCTTTTTGAAAACATGCCATACCTACAAGCGTTTCGCGATAAACCGCACCTGACGTTGGTAATTTGATGCGGAGGATTTTCTCAATTTGATAATCGATTTCACGGATTTTGTTCGTATGTGCCGAGTACTTCCAATACTTCTTACACCTTTTCCAAACGTGTATGATAGAGAGTTCTCATCCAGATAAAAGTGGTAGACGCTCTTGTGATTCAACTCCGAACGTACTACCATCAGATCTATCTCTGCTTTAGAACAATACAAAAAAGGCTCGACATTTGACTAATGTGCGGGTGCAAGTACCCAATCGATGTCTTTGAGCGTAAGCGTTGTGTCGAGCCACAAACAATAGTAATGGATGCAATTTTTGGAAACGAACGTTAATAGTAAACTATTGTACATAAACATGCATATCCACATAACATATACATTGCTGTAGACTATCATAGATGTTATACTCTTTTTATTAATATTTTTGAAGCGCCTGCATGTGTATGTGTGCGTGTGTATGCGTGTGTGTATAAGTGATGTATGTATATTGATATATAATACCGTTGGTCGACTCCGATGTAAAAACTAACTAAGTACGTCCCCGCATTCCAGGCCCGCACCCATCAGCTCTTGGTGCACAACAAGGAACTCCTCGAGCACATTGCGGCGCTGATCAGCCACCTCCATGACAGGGAGAACGGCTCGCCCCGCCCCATCAGCGCTCAGCAACTCACACTGCTGCCCCAGGTGTGTATCGATATTTTTATTTAGAAATGTTTAAACGATTGATTTTGTTTGTTTTACGTTTGTTTATTGCTGTCAAAATGTTAGAAATTCGTTTGCAAATATGTACATATGCCTGAATGGAATTGAGACATCATTTATTTTAAATTTTCTATTTCCAGAAAATTGTTTCATTACATACGATGTGTCTATACCGATGTAATTTAAAAAAAAAATTTCTGTCTGTACTAAATATTTTTTACATCCTATTTATTTATAATTATGAAGATACAGTTTTGTTTAAAACGAGGCAGACATATCACAATATCTGCTTCTTAATTTTTTGGAAATGATGAAACGCTGTTACAATTACCTATATATTATTAAAATAGAATGATCACTTCCATTATAATACAAAGAAACAGCAAATATCATTAAAGTAACGTATTTACTATTACAGTAAAAGTAAATTCAGTTCCATTCTAGGCACGTGTAAGTTGCATGGTTTTTAGTCTGTGATCTTCAATTTAGTGCATCTTGTATCAATTATAATTTGTTTTGCTTGTAGAAAAAAAGATCGAATTCCAAAACATAATATAACTTTATCGAGTATTTCTTTTTAAAACTCCAATCACTCAAATTAATACGTAATAACGTCTATGAAAACTATTATATTTAATTAATAATTCATTAAATATAATAGTTTACACAGACGTTTCGTCGTGCAAATAAATAACTCTTCAAAATTTTATTTCCACCCACAAATCTAGAAAATATTAACAATTATAAAAATTATGTTAAAAATCAAATACATTCATAAATATCGTTATGTAGCCCGGTAAGCCACATCGGTTTGATACGCAGTGTTCCTGGTTCGATCCCCGGCCAGACAAACGTCTAAATGATAAATTTAGATTTCTGTCCTGGTATTGGGTATTTGTGTACTCGTTTTTGTGTCCATTTCAACCACGTCATAAATAATCCTAGTATGGGGCTATGAATGTAGAATTTTACCGTGTATTACTTTCTAATAGTATTCAATCGATCAAATTCGTCGCGAGAATTAATAACTCTTGAAAATTGTATATCCATGTACGTGCCCAGAAATTACTGAGAATTTTTAATCATTAAAAATTAAACTAAATAAATCCGTAAATATAATTGCACTTATATAATATAAATAATACATGCAAACATTTTATGCTAGAAATATGCTAACACTGGCATACTTCTAGCATAAAGTGCTTTATTGAGTTTACTAGATACTCAACTATTATTATTCTGTATAGATTATAATATAAAATACTGATTTTAATGGAATTACGAAAAGAAAAAATAAAGATGCACTAATATTAAAATATAATGATTTTTAACTGACTTCGAGACAACCTTTAACCAACATTTCGTTTGAATAAATTAATTTTTTACTTTTTAGTGATTTTCAAGACGGTTGACATTATTGTCAAAAAGTTGTCGTAAGAAACTAAATGCGCTCACCAAACATTTAAATATTGAATACGACGCGATAAATCCCTTGACTGACGACGAATCACCCGGAAAAATCTGTCTTTGCGTACTAATTTTTAATATAACTTTTTAAAGCTAAATATAGTAAATCAATTTTATTTAAGTAGCATTTAAGTTCGGCACGAGCCACTGTTTCTGCTAAGACCGTTCTATTTAACTAGGACACATATAACAAAGGATAGTACATTAAATTTTAACATATCACAGTAAACATAAAATATATCATTGTAGGTAATTATAAATTAATACGAAGTACGTTTGTACTTAAGTGTTTATCTCGAATAATTAATGTTATATTATTCAGTATTCATAAAATTTATATGAGCAGTGAGCCTAGTAGTTAAGAGGCCTCTCGCTCTGAGTGTCCGGGGTTCGATCCCCGCACGCACCTCTAAATTTTTCGAAGTTATGTGCGTATTAGAAATTATTATTATCACTTTAACGATAAAGGAAAACATCGCGAAGAAACCTACACATTTGAGAATGCTTTATAAAGTTCTCTAAAGTGTGTGAAGTCTACCAATCCGCACTTGGCAAGCGTGGTGGACTATGGCCTAACCCCTTCTCATTCTGAGTGGAGACCCGTGCCCCGCAGTGGAACATTAATGGGTCGATGATGATGATGATGATATTATTCAGTATTCATAAAATTTATATGAAATATTTTAATATGTTAAAGAGAAGCAAACGAGCGTGCAGGTCACCTGATGTTAAGTGGTCACTGCAGCCCGTGGACACCCATATCTAACCTCAAACAAAACTGAAGTTCTTTCTGTCGTATATAGATGCGTCACTACATCTGAGGTCTTAGATGCTCGTCCCATTTTAAGTATGCCCAGCAATATATTCAAATATAAATTCACATACATAGCTGCAGATATGTACATATATGTATGTGAAAAGATTTATTTTTGAAATGATGCATAATAATACCATTCAAATTATTAAATGGAGTCCGTTTGTTTTCATTTCTGCGTGCCTTTGAGGTTCAACGCTTTGTTTGTTCGGTGTTACATCACATTTTAATACTTTATTTTCTTTGAACCATATCTCTTTTCCAATTTTTCCTGTTCAGTTATTTTTTATCCATTATGTGTTTGCTTTTATTAAAATCACTTATATGTTTTGTGACTTGATGGAGTTGAAAGAACTAAAAATATTTTTATACGAATGTTATTTGTGTTGCTGTCCTCTAGCATAATTTTAGCTTTAATTGTTCGTTTTAATTTCTTTCGTACTTGTTACTCTGTGTTCTTAGTGCCTACATTTATAAGTATTTGTTGAGAATAAAATGCTATTTGTAAAAAAAATACTTAAAAGCATTTATATCAAAGGTTCTATATATCTCAAAATATTTCGATGTTTTACGTCAAATGGCATATTATTTCTCAAAAGATGTTATGCTTAACTACTAAATGTTGTTTAAATTCTAGTCAAATTTTGATGTTTGTATTTGGCATGTGTAAAATTAACTTGTATGGTACGTCACTTACATCTGAGCAATTACTAATATGCTCTGAGTCATAAACAAATGGAATGCATGTCATATTAATGTTATCGATGTACATGATATAAACAAGGTTTAATAGAAAGATTTCTAACGCTCAGTCCACACTAGGGTACACGTCCAATATTTCTGAAATCGTGACTAAAACCATGAACATTTATCAGAATCTTTTTTAAATAAATAACAATGCTTGAATATTAAGAACGTGTTTCAGTAAATGTATCAAAGTATCATGGTGGCAGTAAAATTTAATACATGCGCATAGATTTCATTGCCAACATGTACCCCTAGTATAGAATAAAAATCCCTTACTAAATTTTATGAATTAATCTTAATAAGAATACATACAAATGAAATCTTTTTATCAACTTCGTTGTGACTTATTGGATTTTCTTATGCTAGTCCCTTATTGTTTGATTATATGTTTATTGAGATTTTAATGTCATTTGTCTTTTAACGCTGCCTAAGCAGAATGCCGTGGGAGGCAAGAGAAACGATAAAACAGACGTCAAGTCGTGTAATGGAAACTTGCAAAGCGTGAGCGGCGATGACCTCATCAGCTTCTTCACTGCTGAGAACAATAATATCAAGCTCAATCAGAACCTCGAAAACAATAATAACGTGAAAACATCACCATTCATGACTCCGAACATTCCGACCATCACCACCAACGGTCCCAGTCCGACGCTGAACTTCGCTGGTATGACCAACGAGGAGATCCAGGAGTATCTGATCTCCAAATTCCAGGACATGGGAGTCAACGGCCCAGAACCCGATCCGAATACGCACAAACAATTCTACCAGAACTCCAACGCGTTCCCGAACATCGCACCACTGACTAACCACTACAGCAACAATGATTTGGCAAGCCTTCTAAACCACAAAGCGTATCAGGAGAAGTTCGGCTCCATCGACGAACTGGGCCTCGCGGCTCAAGCCATGAGCCTGGGGCAATCCCAAAACTCCCTGTTTAGCAACAGCCAGAGCTCGTCTTCTTCGTCGCCTGACTTCAGCTCGGACGACGGCGTTCCGTACATAATGCCGCTGTCGCATAACGCTACGCTGACTGCGACTGGAAATGACGGCCGTATTAGGCTGATCGTGCCCGTGAGCCCGTCCGAGAGTACTTCTGATGTTGCTGAGACGCAGCCCGAACCCTCAACTTCCGCGTCGCACGGCAACACGCTAAAGGTACCGGAGACTCAAGCAGCTGCCGCGTCTATCACTCGGACCACGAGCGAGAAGGTGCCGAATCGCAGCGAACTTATGACCGCTCTCCGATCCCAGTGGACGCGTCATACCACTAAGTAAAGTCATCGGCTATTTTAAATTGAGTCATGTTACCTTATTTTAAGTCACTACCCACAATATAGTTTTTGAAGATTTTTTTTATTTTAATTATATTATGTAGTTTTACTTTTTAATAGGGTTCTTATAAACTGTACTTTTAATTTAGCGTAGTGGATATATGTAAAGCGGAGCCAATTTAATACAAAATGGCCGTTAGTTAGACAATTTGAAACTTTTTTGACATATCACGTTATTTAGTCCAAGTCCAAAAATCTATTTAGTTCGTCTATTTGTAACCGCGACATATCTTATATCATATCTGAGTCAAATATAATTTAGTATTTATGAGGCATATTTTATGGAACAAAATGGGAGCCCAATCGAGATTTATGATTTCGTTGAACTATAAAAGCTCTAATAATAAAGAATTAAGGTGGCGTTCGAGATAGGTACATGTAATAAAACTTTTATGAACACTGCTAGTTTAGAATTGCTATTTGATGTTGCCAATACTTTTTGGCCACTCAGCTCTTCAGATATTTTTGCAATGCTCAATGATTTCAATATTTCTTATCTGTTTATTTATTAAAAAAGCCGACTGACTTGTCAATCTCGAAAATTTTGGTGACCAATCTCCCGCTAATGGGAACAAGAGTGAACGAGTTCGTCAAATTACTAAGTAATTTATCTTTAACGATATTTAAAGCTTAAAATGCAATGAAAATTAATTTCGAAGATTTTTTCCTTTAACTAGTCAGTCGGGTCAAACGTAACTTGAACGAACTTTTTTATACTAGCTACCTACTCTTGTTCCAGCAAGTCATTAAAAATAACAAATCGTGGGAGATGGTGTCAAATGGTGTAAAATGAACGTTGCACGATTGCACGGATCATAGATGGAAAGATATTCAAATATGGGGCAGGATGGTAAAGGCTTGTATATTTGAAAAGTAATCTTGTATATTTTGGAAGCAAATATATTGACTTACCTATTTAGTGGCTATTTGTGGTAAACGAATATTTGGAAGGGGCTTTGAGCCTTGTATCATAATTTAAAATTTTAATGCATCGTAAAAAATGTTAAAACGATACAAAGTGGCTTGATAAGACGATTTTATTAGACTATGCAATTTCGTCTAAGCTTTAAAGAATGTGGGGATTGTATTGAATGAATTAAGGTCGTATTTAACGTAAAATCTAAATAAAAATAAATTTGATTCGCATAATGTGGTTTATATGCGGGATAAGGAAAGGAATGGCGATATATATAAAATACCGTTACCACTTATTAATTTATAATCCTATAATTTTCGTATCCTATTGTTACATCGTTTCCAAGAGTATAACTCTATACACTGGGCCTTAAATGCGGTATAAGGTTAAATTAACTGCGGTTGAAAGTAGTAGAAATCCCTTATGCCTCGCAGGCCGGTAGTGTTTTAGCATATTTCGTTTTGTACATAGGTACAGTCTATTATACCTAATTAATTAGATAGGCACTTGCATATAATGTTTGTATATAATTATATTTATTTAAGACTTTACGAATATTGAAGCCAATCACATTATGATGTGCCAAAATTAGGTAGTGTATGGTTGGACCAAGCAAATAATACGAAATTTAAAATTTTTACTACATTTTTGACGATTGACGATGAAATTAATTAATAACAGAGCAAACGTAAATTTTGTATTCTTTTTCGAAATACAGAAAAGTGACACACGTTGTTAGAACCCGATTGTGCGAGCGTTTATTGGATCGTACGGATGGACGATAAATGATATCAGTATGGAATATGCTCTTATTACCAACCGCGTAACTATGTAATAAGCTCGTAGATAATCATTGAATCGCTAATTTGTGAAAATCGCCAAATATGTAAATTCCATCATTACTGAGCCAGATATGTAAGTCAATGATAGGAGTAATGGTAAGAGGTGCGGACAATTATTATGACTTGAACAGCATATGGACAGCCCTTTGTTTGAATCGATATGACTTGTAAGAAAAGCAGCTGAAACTAAAAATAAGATATGAAGACCAACTACTTACATAATAGCTGCTTAAAACCCTTCGATCTAGAACTTGTGTCGTCTAGGCAATCCAGGAAGGTGGCGACTAGCCGATCTATAGTCGAAATATTTATTAGATAATATTTAAAATAGTCGACGTGTTATTGCAAATTTATAAATGTTTATCGGTGTATTTTCAATATTATATACGTAACGGATCAATGTCTATCGAGCTTTATAGTCTTTCCGGTAGCTAACGATCTAAGTTGTACATTGTATTAATTTTTTTTATCACCGCCAAAAGGATAAGGAAATACATCGGGGTACATCGCTGATATACAACTCAAGATAAATAGGTACAAAATTATAAAATCACAATGAACTATTTGAAGTTTTATCATTTATTCTATGATTCAACGGAAGAGACTATATTTATTTTTCGGATTGTAACTATATGTATGGATAACATTCAAGGCGATTTATGAATGCTTTGCATGCAACCCGAAGGTCCATAAATGTCCCACGCGCCATTAATCCACGATTCACCGGGCCGGGAAAAGATCAAACATAACCAAACAAAACTCCACATACATGATTTCTATAACATTCATCAACTCCTAGAAATCCTCTCCTGGACATGGGCTTACGTAAGAAAGGAGAATATTGTAGTTGTCACTGCGTTTGGAGATCGTATTAGTGACTACAGTAAATGAATAACTTCTAATACGCTGTTCTTCATGTCCTGGATCTAATTCCTTTGTCGCTTATTATAACATTCACAGGGATTGCTATATTAGAGAGACTAAGTTTTATAATATAGATCTCTGAAATCACATCCTTCATCGTCTTGCATGAATTATCACTTTTAAGCAGATTACACTCGTAGTGTGCATCACCGCTGGCTTACCAACAAATGGACGTCCGGATTGCGCCTAAGCTTCCGAGCTAAAAGAGCAACAAAACAAAATGAGCGACAATGACGCGCCAGTCGTTTGGCCGAATTCAATATGAATTATGATCGATCAAATGTAAATAATGCAGTTTGCTTAAAATTAGGACAAAAATACCTACATATACGCAACTTTTCACTCGGAAATGACTAAAATATATACTTTTATATTATGATATTTGAGTATGTAATGTTATTCTGCAATTATAATTAGGATTAAGATTCAAAATTCTGTACTTACCAGCTGTCTATCATTGATGTACCGAAACCTTTCCCGTGAATTATGTTGCAAATAAAATTGAAACTGTATCCAACAGAATTTTAGTTGCAAACTAGAGTGACGCTTTTTATACTTTTAGTCCTTAAATTTTGTCCGTAACTCAAATTGAGATAATACTTATATATTACTTTGTTTGTGGAGCAGCTATATATAGCCATATCAATCTATTCGTTGACTATATCTATATCTGACACGCAGATCTATAGAGAATTTGTGGGCCGTCTCGCCGTTCTCGTGGCAAGATGGTAATATACTCAATATCGCCTGGCGTCTTCTCCATACTAAGTAGAGGTGGTAGAAGCAGTCGATTAATTTTACATTCAATCAAAGAATAAGAGATGACATTCGGAGTGTCATCAATATATTTTTGGTCTGATGAATGATAACGCTTTCTACACTAATTGCCTCACAGTAAGATTCCGTGTCACGGTTACCATAGACATGTCTATAGATCTGCGTGTCAGATATAGATATAGTCAACGAATTACGCAACATATTTAGATACAGCTGATTATGTACCAACTGCATTTCGTATAATACCCATTTTGCTGATGACACTAAATTTTTCACATGACTGACTGAGTAGACTATTAAAGGCAACACGTTATTAAATCCCCCAATAATACAAGTGCAGTGTAAAAATTTTATTTGAGTAATTCCTACATCTTTGTGCTCTTCTATTTGCATTTTGTTCGAAAATGTTACCCGTTATCTTTTATACTTCGTTCATCAAATAGAATTTTGGACCTCCGATGTGGTAGCATTCGTGTGTGGATGAAAGATTGCATCCAAATGTTAGCAAACAAGGCAGATCTACCACTCATTTGCCTTCTCAATAAAAGCGTGGAAGTCTTACTTGAACATTGAGTGTTGCTTCTGCTCAAAGTTTATAATTATTTTGTTTGTGATACTTTTGCAATACTTTGACGGTCTGGAAATATATTCTTAAGCATTCATAAAGGTATAAGACATTTTATTATCAATATGAATTACAAAATTAACGTACAAAACACCTTAACTACTAATTAAGAATATCTTCTCTCACAGGGCAGTCGTGTATTTCACCAAATGTTTTAAACTCCACAATTTATTTTTACAATGGTTTCGCTATTATATAAGTACAATCCATAAAAATCTGTTCTGCATATCCGTATGCTTCATGGTGTGTTTAGATTTTATTAAAATACCGTTGCAACACGATGTCCGTAGATGTGCAAACTTTTCATCTGTACTGCTAAGCACCACAGTGTTATATTAATTATCAATTTTAATCAGTGTATATCGTAGTTGAGTAAAGAGCAAACACATATGGATAGCCGAACAAGAATAAAATAGATTGATGTATGTCAAATGTTGTATCATTTAAACACCCTAAAACAGGCACGTAACATCCAAATAATACACCAAAATATCTATATTCTTAGAAATTAAAGATCAAAAGCAAGCATATTATCTATTTAAAAACATAAATCGTACAAATATAACGGAAATTATAAAAATATTCACTACATTGGAAAAGATAAAATCGGGCAGTTATTTAGCGAGATTTAATATCTTCACGAGTCGAGCAAAAATGGCAGGAAAAAAATGGCGCGCTCCTCTTACCATTTGTCTATGAATATTTCTTTTTTTTTCTTGTTTCCAAAAATGTATTAATATGTGAAGAGATAATTTCGTGCCCCTTTTTTGTACCGAAAATTTATATGGAGAAGGAGTGCACAAAACTATAATTTATATATAATAAGTGTTACAAATGCATTAAATTAAAGAAAATAAAACCTTGATATTAATTGTTTACCTTCAAACTGTCAACGTCAAGTACACAATAATCAAATCTGTGGTCAAACAGTCGCGCAGAGTAAAGATTATATCAAAGAATTTTGAAATGTCAGATTGACTGAATGAATTTCGAGCTGTCCATTATGTTAAATCCTTCAAGGCAAAAAAGTTTTTTATTTTATTTTGTGTAATAATGCCGTGATTGTAGGGGTGTCTATTTACCAAGATAATCTAAATATCGTTCAAACTTAAACATTTAATACATTTTTTAAATGTTACATTTTATAAATTTATTACATTTTTATATTGTAATTACAGTTTATTTAAGTGTAATTTATAAGTTAGAACTTTCGATTGTAATTAAAATAAAATTTCGACCACTTTGTGACTAGTAGTTTAGGTTAAACCAGCGTAATCCAACGGAACCACTTGTGAGGGTACAGGTAATTTACTACAGCTAGGAAATCATTAGGATCACCTCGGCTGCTAATACGTGCTACCCACGAAGTCTTTTAAGTCGAATGAAATGTGTTCTCTTCTGGACTGTGAGAAACTGTGGTACCCTGCGAGTTTTGTATGGTTCGTGGCCACACCAATAGTTTTTTTACTGGCTCGAAGTAGCAAACGCGCACGCGATACATAAATGTCTACCGCAAACCGGATAGGAGTCCTACACCAAGTAGACCTCAGATGCGTCTCTATCCCTGATGATTAAGTTGGAATAACTCGGATTAGGGTATTTTCCTCACTACACCCTTCAAACCAAAACACATCAGGGAAACACTCCTGTTATAAGGTGATGGTGATAGCAGAAATAAATGACGGTGAGGCCTCCAGAATCTTGTCACGAATAGTTTATACCGTCGATATTTTTCGTAAATGTAAATAAAAGGTATTAAATAAGAATTAAGCAAATAAATATAAAAGTTTACAAACCATATATAAATATAACATTTAATAATGTTATTTTATTATACCGAAAAGATTTACGTAATTATTGGTATCAGAGTTAACTTACGGATTACGTCTTGAGGCATTAAATTCTCTATTTGCAACTTTTGTATTTCAAACACAACTGAAGTCCTATCTCAGGTCGTAAGTAGATGAACCACTACTGAGAACTAAGATGGCTGCCTCGCTGAAAGTGTAGACATACTGACGAAAAGTGTCCAACCGAAAACAAGAATTGCTCCACAGCGGATTATGAGTACCTCCAAGGACGAACATCTACCATCTATTAACACCTGTATCCTAAAATACATACCAATAAATAATATGTACGAATACAATTTTAATAGGTGGTAGAACAATCGTTCGTCTGGGGAAGTACCACCGCCGCCTTCATAATCCGCCGTAAAGCAGTT
>DWKL01002194.1:0-13087 GCA_018249415.1 Phareas burnsi | reverse complement strand
TTTCGCCGTGACCACGGCCCATGCAACTGGGCTGAAATATAGGCAATTTAAAAACCGCAAATCGTGAGTACTCGTTATGACAGACATCCTATTACACTTGTTATATAGTAAAATGATTGGTTTGGAACTGAAATAAATGTAGTAGTGGTGCCTCCGCATTCGGACCAAAATTCTAAATCTAACTCTTATAGTAGTTCATAGTAAAATTCCCTTGTAGGAACTCATTTCGTGCAATCTGTAATATTATTTATCGTGACTTAAGAAATTCCTAACTGAGCTGATCAAGGTATCTTTGCATCGTAATAAAGAGAACAGCCATTGGAAACTGCCTCAAACGCTGCAAAGCGATGTAAGCTGGTAATTTATGACGCAGTAAAATAATAAGCCCGCCATAAGCTCGTCTGGATTTTACCGAGCGCTGTTAACGGCCGAGACCTGAGATTGAACGCTTTCGATGTTTACATGAAGTTGTACTTGTACTTCTTTTATTTGAAATATTTTGTTGTAAAAGAAGTTGTAAACAGATTTTTGAAGGTACAAATCTCCGTGGTTTTCTTGTAGCGACATCACTGCTATTTGGTAAAAATGCACTCTATGATCTTGAATCATCTTATAAGTTGAAACCTATATCTCGAAATAAGATAGTAATGAACTGAATGATTATGATGTTTAATCTTGCCGATTATAATTGTATATAAAGGATTCAAAAACTAGGCTTATGGACTAATGCAATCTGTTTCAGGTACTATTCTGGGCTCGGGAGTGTTTGGTTAAGTTGTGGTATTACCAAATTATCATGAGACTGTCCGAGACTGTTCTAAAGAGTCCTATTCTCTGTTAAGAGTCACAAATCTGTTCACACTCAGTGAACGGACTCAAAATTAACTTAGTTAAGTTGCTAAGTTTACGAAAAAATAATGATATTAGACAAGTATCCTACTGGTCGGTAACAATTATAGTTTCTGGTTAATTTTATTAGGAAGCAGCTTCATGGTTCGACTCGGCAAACCCCACAGCCACATGATGGTGCAACCACACCGCAGTTACTTTTTTGTGAGAAGTGTAGCAAACGAGTGTACAGGCCATCTGTTCTTCGAGGTCACTACAGTCTATAGATGTGGATCTAACCTCAAACAGGACTAAGATCCTAGTTGAAGTCGTATGTATATGCATGACTACTCCTGATGATTAGGATGACCACTTCGCTATAAGATACCCGACAACTAAACACTTCCAACCGAAACACGAACTGTTTCACGGCGGATTGTGAGGAGGGCGGTGGTACCTCCCCAGACGAACTACATTTCTACCACCAATTAGAATCACTACTTTTTGTTCAGCAACGTTTCCAAATGTAGGCAACATCCGATAGCAAAAAGTTTTTTATTGTTAGTAGATGTTGCCAGTTACGACAAAGATGGCGACAGAGACCACGACGTCGTGGTGAGCAACATTCAACAAATATGTAGCAATAACTGCTTCGAAAAGTTAAAGGTCACCTAATGTTACCCTGTTGCATAATGTTGCTCCACAATAAGTGAGTGTTAGACGTTGCCGTATTCTGGTTTAGAAGGTAAGGGATAAACGAAGCGTTCCGACTTAGTTCTCAGGGCAACGCAGTTATATGTATCCGTACCTCGGACCGGCAGAGTTCAGTCCTATTTGACCACTGTCCAGTTACCATCAGTACTGGATTTTAGGCTATTAAAAAAGGCTAGAGAATGATTATGTACTAATTTAAAACAATAAACGATGTATTGTCGTAGGAGAAAGTAATCAGATAAAACGTTACAATAGTGAACCGCCTGTACCAACGGTCCAACCCTTTGTGCGAAATTGCGAAAACGGGGACAATGCTCAATGAAATTATACAATTTGCATATTCTACATTTTTCGAGGCAATTGTCTTCCAGCCGAATTTCTTTTGCAATAAATGTAGACAAAGTCGGGCCAATTTCATGGTCCCGGTGGAATTGTTCAGTTTTGCCAATCATCCAAGGACAATACGACGCTGTATTTAGAAATTTCGTTTTGTTTTTAGAAAAGAAGACGGTTATTTATTCACAAATGTATTACAAACTAGATGTCGCCGGCCACGCGAAGCCGGGACTCGAGTCAGAGAGCACATTTCGTTTTTTTTTCTTACGGTAGGCGTTACTTCTAGGTACACACCGGAAGTATATAAAACACGCGTTTCATAGTAATCGGTAAAAAATGTGGATTTTAGCGATTTTGTATAAACGAACATTTATGTTTTTATGTATATACCAATATGTTTCTTTTTGATACTAGCCTCGGCTTTTGTTTAAATTTAAGGTAGTTGAACTGCTTATGTAAAATAATATTTTTTGAATATATTTACAGTTAGTACTAGATGGTTATACTTATGTTATTTTTTAGTTAAGTAAAAGAATATATAAGGATTCTCTCTGATGATAAGAGCTTATTCACTGCAACTCTATCTGTCTACAATCTCCCCCGAACAGGGTACCAGAGAAATCTGTTATTATATTTTCTATGGTTATGTTTGGTGCTACTTTTACTCGTCGGTGTTACTACAACTGCGGCTAATATAATATATTTGTAGAAGTATAGCGGTTGCAACTCTTTCATTAGAATGTTATCGTCTTTCTGTCTGTTTTTCCACATAAATATCAAAGTTATAGACGCACCTTGCATAATTTAAAGGAAAATAGGTAGGGACATTTAACAACAAATTGTAATTAACACGCATCTGCCTCTATTTGCTGCATATAAAATTAAACTTCATCCTCTAACAGTAAGTTTCATTTTACTGCCAAACCTGATATGTAACCCGTTAACAAAGATATGGGACCGTTTTGTCCCATTGACATGTTTTGCGATCGATCGATCTAACTGTCCCGTAATGTGGGTTAGATATCTATTTTATACCACCCGTTATTCCTTTGTTGACTTGTTTGGAAGATTATTTAGGGAAGTGGGAGTTGTTTGGCTTAAGGCATAAGCCACGTACATTAAATTCTTGTAACTAATTTTAAATATTATTATCATTTTGTATAATACATTTTGGTCGCATATTAATAGCATACATACACGCGTAATTCAATGATAACAAGGTATTGCCGTTAATGGAAATCTGTAATCAACCACGGATTGGCCTGAAGTCCTAACTGAGGTCGGTCACAGATGCATTGTTACGCTTGAGGACTAAGTTGGAATACGGCGATTAGGTGTTTTTCTCTTATCACAACTTTCAATCCAGAACGACATTTACAGCAAAAATAGGTGGCGCGGTGATGCCTGCATAATGAACTACGAACAGTTTTACAGTTCTTAAATTGGTAAATTACCTACAATTAGATTATTACTTCAAAATCCAAATGCATTATACATAAACATGGATTGTCCTGCTTTTGAAGTTATTGCTAATCCTTTCGTGTGACCACAAGCATATTTGCGATGGCAATTCTAATACGTCGGAAATCTTCAAACAACTCGGAAATATTAAATGAACGACTGGTCATCCTCAGTTATTATAACAGAAAGCGTAAAGGAAATGACAAATTTTTACGCATATATGCACTTTTATCATGATCCGCATTACATAATTGCATGTCCAGTGACCATTTATGAAACGCATCCGAGCGGCAACGGGGAAGCAACTGTCGCGTCTTTATTTGCGTATTGTACATCATTTCCGGCCGCCATTTTGTATCTTAATCATGTCCAGCAATGGTCGCTTTGTCCTTTCGCAGTAAAGGGTTATAATATACTAAAATCGACTTTAAGGATGACAGATCGATCTTTTCATTTGACGACACGTAGTTTTTTTATAAACATTGAATAGATTATTTGCGATGTAAGATGAAAATATTAAAAAAATGGGTTTCAAGTGTAGGCTGATGCTGTAGTACCATACATTCATCAACCTAATCATCAATCCACTAGTGCCCCAATGTTGGGCATAGGTCTCCTGTCAGAGTGAGAAGAATTAGACCATAGTCCACCACGCTAGCCAAGTTCGTTTGGTAGACTTTACCGAGATCTTTATAGAGAACGCTTAAATGTGTAGGTTTCCTCATGATGTTTTCTTTCACCATTAAAAGAAGCCATAATTAATTTCTAACAGTCTCATAAATACGAAAAATCGGATTCGAATACCGGACACCCAGTGTGAGTGTGGAATCTTATCACTATTATTTGTATTTCACATCTACATTTGTGATATACGTTATAGAGTTATTATTGCTAGTAATAAGTAATGTGTGTAGGTACCTATGAGGCTGCTTTATACGACAACAAACGAAACATTACAATTGCTTCTTTTATATTCATCTACTAATTCTTATCTTCTTGTATTAGTATTGTTTATGAATTATGAAAGTTAAGCACAGCAGGAAAGAATTGGACACGTAATCCTGCCCCAAACATTTGGAACCGGAATCCTATAAACAGTAATGCATTCGGATGTGCGGAGTGGCAAGTATACACCTAGAAATGTTTTTATACATCTCAGACTAATTCTGTCTATTGTCTAATGTGCTATTGTTAGGGAAACGGGAGAGATTTAGCAGTGCTTGGAGCTTAGTAGGGATTATACGGTACGAGATTGTAAGTTCCATGCCAATGGAGGATTCCGTGATCTAACCGTAAACTGAACAGCTTTCTGGGAAGATATTCGGCAGCTAAGACGTGATAAGGTTACATTAAAATGACCAACAGTTTTTTACAGCCTGTGTTGTGGAGGTATATACCTAATTACGTGTTGAGTTGCAGGGATCAGCATGGTGTTCGCCGTGCAGATGGTTTCGGGGTTGAGCCCGTACATACACATATCTGAATAATATATTTAAATGTATGTTTATGTATGTTGGTTTAATTCAGAGTTTAGAGGCTTCGTACTCATCTTTGTGTCCGTGGCACTCACAACACAGTGTCTGGGGCCATGTGTGTGGAAGGCGTTTCAGTACTTACTTAAGTTTACATTACTTACTTAAGTTAATGTATGTAGTATTTTTACATAAGAGTTAATGTTTGTTTTATTACGATTTTATTCATTTACTAGTAATTGGATTATAGTCATTGTATATAAACATTAGAATACTCAAATACGAGGAAGAAATTGAATTAAATAATGTGTCAGTACTGCCTTGTACGTGATAGGATGGATTATATTAAGCTGAATACTAAAAAAAGGAATCTTTATTTAAGAAACTGTATGAAGAAAAAAACTCAACAAAATTCAACCTTCTAGTAACTAAGCTGTCAGTGATTGTGTGTAAATTATATCAACAGAATAAATAAAATTGAAACTGAAAATTTCGAATCTATATCGCAGAAAAACATTCAATATCGAAAATGAATGCTCCGTTAATAACACAATTCCAATATGTTTTTTTACATTGAACCCTACAGTGCTATGGGCACAATTGTCCCAATTCTACGCGGAAGGGTTCCTCAAATAACAGGCGCGTGGCTAACCGCTATGTATGCAAAAACTTTTTGAAGCAATATACCCTTTAAATGTATTGTAATAGAAAATAAAATGGCAGGGAGATAATTAGTACAGCTGTATCCACACATTCGAGAATTGTGTTCCGTAATTTGACACCGTTTCGCACAATCTCTGTTATATTTTGAAAATTAAGCATTGGTAAAAGTATCCTGTAATACCTACTTTATTTTGTTAAGTATTCATTTTATTTTTATGTACGTATTATATACAATAATAGAGGTAGCGATTCAGTAGTCCATTTTATTTTAAGTGGTGTCTGCAACCTGCAGTTAAGATCATCATCATCTATCCATTAATGTCCCACTGCTGGGCACGGGCCTCCTCTCAGAACGAGAAGGGTCGCGCCATAGTCCATTACGCTGGCCCAGTGTGGATTGGTAGAGTTCATACAACTTTAAGAAGTTTACAAAGAACTTTTAGGTATGCAGGTTTACTTGCGATGTTTTCCTTCACCATTTTAAGCAAGTAATAAATAATTTATAATACGCAGATGAATTCGAAAAATCAGAGGTGCGCGCAGGATCCTAACCCCGGACCCGCAGTGTGAGGAACCGGAAACTTGTCCACTAAGCTATCACTGCTTTTTTTTAATTGCAGTTGACCTATTGTTACATAACATATGAGGTCTTAATTAGATTGCCTCATATCCTAACACACCCTTTAGACCAGAACGTATCTCAAGCCGTTCTCATAAGTCAACGGCGCGTGTAAATTTTTTTTTACAGATTTATTTCCATACTATTTGATTAACAAAACTTCATTTGTTCCAAACAATCCCTGGACAAAGCTACAAAGAAGTGACACAATTTGCTGTAAGGGTTCGTATTTGCGACATAAAATACAGTTTTGTGCACAATGGCGCGGAGTGGCCCACCGCGATGAATGCAAAGATCGTATCGCGGAAATGCTTGTATATTGTTTGGTGTGAAGAGACGCTTGTTTTCATTACGTGACATTATATTTATCTACTTCATATAATCGAGGGAGTCAAACAGAAACCTTGTTTGTTGAAGCAACTACTGGACATTTTTTATCAGGAGCGGTGTATGACATAGCCATTACCATAGAGGTCACTAAACGTGGAAACGGTTAATTTAAACTTAGTCCTTAGGGAGATAATAAATCTACCTAATTTATCGAAACCCAGGTTGCAGTAGACTGCAGTGACCATTTAATCTCACTGACATTTGTTTCATGATGATATAGGTAGGTAGATAAGTACTTAAGTGAAAAAAAAAACACAATTTTATTTTGTACCAATATTAGCATATTCGTCCAAGCAAAGCAACTAAAATATATCGATTGTAGTTACGATGAATGTTTATGTTGATTTAATTAATTAAATCTGATTAGTTCTACAAAATCCATACTTTTTAATGAAACGTGTAAAATTCACACGTACTACAATATTGTCTGTTTTAAAAACAATACAGTCCCGTTAGTATTTACCACAGGTAGCGCGTCAAACCCTTCTTTACACCCTTTAATAGCACAATAGCGTAGGCCCCGCCCTCACTAGTCGATGACGACCGTCAAGCATTTGTCACCCTCAATTGTGCCTTAGACTCTTAAATCAACGCACGTTCTTAAGTAACGGACTCAAGATGGCGCTTTGGACCCCGTACTCGGAAGAAGCATTGGATCTCAGCAAAGTAACAATTAAACAAGAAAGGATTTCGCCGGTTCGCGACTTTGTGCCTGAATATCACTTTTCCCAGGACTCTGTGCCTTTGGAAGTCGTGCCATCATATTATCCTGTATCCATGTACCCCGAGCACAGTGTGCCAACCGCCCAAATATCTCCCGACTCGGCTGGAAGTGCATGGTCCCCGTCATACCGGAAGAACGCGCCGTCTCCGCCGGAATCCATGGAATCCTTCGAGGTCGATTCTTTATCAGACGACGTGGAGTACCAAGCATTCGAGCGGGATGCCCTAAGAGCGATGGCTGAGAAAAACGGCGGCGCCTTGTTGGGGAACAACCCGCGCATGCGACGGGCGGTCCAAACGACCCAAGCGGCGGACGACTCTTACAGAAAGCAGAGGGAGAGAAATAATTACGCCGCGAAGCAGAGTAGAGACAGGAGGAAGTTACGCGAAGTTCGTCTCGCTTTCCAAGTAACGTTCCTGAAAAAGAAGCTAACAGATTTAAGAACGAGGCTCGGCGATCGCATCTGTGTTCGCTGTAAATATCAATGTTAAATATGATTATTAATGCATAGAGTGGATCTGCCTTTATTTATTCGGAGTGTTCAGTGTTGTGTGCAAATGCCAAAGTTTGTAAATAGGCGTAGATAATTTTTGTATCAATGAATTATTGGCTTAATATTGATTATCGAGTGACGGCAGTAAATTTGTGTTCTTATGTTATGTATATAAAATTTATAATCTTGCGCTAAATTCTCGCAATGGAAGTATATACCTACTCAACTTAAATATCGTGCCATTATTATGTATAAGAATAATTTATTAAATACTTTGTAAGGTAATAAATAATATGTTTTAAATATTTTGTTTACTTTATATTTCCCTAAAAGATAATAAATATAAAACACAACAAAAACAAAATAATAAAGATATTTCGACCACAAGAACAATAAATAACGTTTATTATAATAATGAATTATTATGTGTGTTCAATGTTGACTGTAAATTAACTATTCACTAAAACTAAATAAACGAGTTAACTTATACACCATCAGGTACTCATATCGTTATATTTATTTACACTGACAATAATTTAATGAACCGAAGTATTCAAAAACTACTAGTATACGAGTGGCGCCTCAAATTAGACGCAGGCTGCATATCTATAGCTAAAAGCTAATTAACATTAAACGTTAAATACGGAATAAAAATCCCCACACACAAAATATTTCTTTCTAAAATATTTCTTCATGTAAATAAATGATCTGATTTGATTTATAGAGGTAATCAATTATATCAAATTCGTTTTCTATGACGGATTCGCTTAAGTTTTCTCGCTTGCCTCCCATTGGCTGTCGCCCATGTGCGCCGGCGCAGACCACGCCTATTGCGTCATATTCAGTTACACAAAGCTTTAATAAAGGAACATGAGGTTAAGAAACACTTCTGTAACTTACCCCTGTAAAAAGTTCTTATCCACAAGCCCGATCAATAATTGTAATTTGAGTTTAATTAAAGATTTACAAAAAAGCTTTTTATCTACCATACATCTACATACCGGGAGTATACAAAAATATTGATTAAAAATTTCATCCGGTAAAAATCTAACTAACTAAAAAACTAACGATTTTATGCATATATGTTTCTATTTATTATATATAGATTTGTGTAAATGAACGGACAGTGTGATACAGGTTATGGTTATGTATAGGTATTATGAGGCCTTCCGATTTAGTTTTCAGAAGCTGCAACGCATCTGTGATTGACCTCATATAGAACTCTTGTGACATTTGAGGTCGGTTATAGTTTCTACGGCCGACAGCATGCTTATGGGCAATTATGATATATAAAAAATATATATAAAAAAATATAATCGACTTCAAAATCGAAAAGGAAAATAGAAGTTTTGGTTAAATAGATAGTTTTGAAGCGCTTCCAAATGATTTTGATTTTTAAAATATTGATGTATATGAGGTCGATTAACTATGAAGTGATCCACCTCCAATGCTGATACGCGTGCCGATAATGTCCGCTGGGGAAGGTGAGTTTGCCACCATGCGGACGGTACGCCCGATTGATAACTCTATGGTAGAAAATATACAAATAGTACTTTCTTAATGATTTTGTTGTTTTTTCTTATTTGTTTTCTCAATATTTCAATAACTAATCAGTTAATCTATTGCAATTGACGTGGCGGGTACAAGACGCTAATTTACATGTAAACAATATAGTTAGGTACTGACGGTTTTGCTTCAGAACATTTTATTCGTCCATTTGAAGTGTTATTTGTCTAACAATTAAGACTATTAAGTCGATCAACAGTTACATATTGAACAAACAAAACGAAATTTGGGGAAGTATCTTATAATTATGAATTTATTTTCGATTTTTTATGTACTTACAGTTAATTAAATTAGGTAAATGTGCGTGGACACACAAATCTCGCGATGAAGAAAGTGCACATTACATTACACGATTGTAATATATACAACAAGAATGAGAGATACCTCTTAAGATATTTGCTTGTTTGTTTTAATCTTTGTGAGTCTGTAACGTAGGCTAGTATTTGCTATGTAACTTAGTTGGCATCTGTAAGTAATTAAAGTTTTGAAGAGTATATAGGTATTTATTTAGGTATGACTAGGTTTTTAAATTCATTTTATTCATAAATAATGTAAAAAAAAGTAAAAAGTGTGTAAAAGTGTATCATTTATTCCCTTCAAAAAAGAGTCAGACACATGTGATACATGTATGTTTTTAAGACCCAAGCAGGTTTAACTGCCTTTGTACCTTTCCTGTAACCTCGTCTCAATATTGAGTCAACAGTGCGCGTGGCATATAGATATTATTCCTGATGTGAGGGAAGGTGCGAAATGGCGGATGGCTGATTGAGCAGCACGGCACGAGTCCTTGTTATTCTTAGAAAAGTAATAGAACGCGTGTATCTAGTAAAATATTAATTAAGTAATTCGATTGTCTTTTATAATTAAAATTTTTGCTACTTAGATAATATCGTTAGATACCTTTGCATAATAATTCTTACTTTAGAAAGATTGCACCTAGAGACAGAAATAACATATTCGGCGCTATTGCTGTTTTATATTGTAGGAGTTAAAAGGCAGCGTTCAGATTGAATTTTTAATAAGTAAAAATGGCGTCTTACTTCATCTAGGGAACATTAAAACAGTGGGATATGCTACAGCGTAAGAAAATCCAAAATTAATCAGTGCAGTATCTGTATAGCACACGTGTTACATAGATAAGTTTGGTCTTGTCGCTTGTGTTGGTGGTGTCGCCTCATCGTTCTGTTACGCAGAAGGTTCCGGGTTAGATCCCCGGTCAAGCAAACGTCTAAAGGTTGAATTTAGATTTGTTCTGTGTGTGGGTGTTAGCGTTCTTGTATTTGTATGTGTCCATGTTAGGAGGACAGGGGAGGGACATGAGGGACGCTTTTAAATCATAGATGGTTGGTTATTTGTTATGTGATGATGTAGATATATTCATATGTGAAGATATGAGAACTATTTGTAACATGCAGCCTGCCACTTTGCCCTATCGGCAAAGTAGCAGCTGGCGGGTACGAGGCAGTGAGACCACACAGTTGGATCAGCGCACAAATAAATAAAATTACAGTTCATCTATAATTTCTACGAAATTTCTACTTTAACACATTGACTGCGGCGCTAATATTCGAAACTATCCACCCGTGCGGCGCGTGACGCTACAGACGTGTTCCAGTACGGCGGCACACGCCATATGCGTGCGAGCCGCTCGTGTGGCGCGGACAGTAAAACACGACAGATGTTTGCGGCGTTCAATGTGTTAATATGTTAAAAACGTTATAACATATCGAAATATGTAACATAGGCTGCTTTTTAGCAAAAATTCTCGAACTCATAGTTCGCAGCGACCACTGCTACACCTATTTCAGCGTTATAACAGTAGAGTTAACGTTAACTGTCATGTTCTAGCTTGAAAGGTTAACGAATTCCTCAGGGGTAGCAACGCATCTGTGGCCGAGTCAGATAGGGTCGTAATCCAATCGGGGTTTGATTACAAATATCTACGGGCGGCAGTGACCACTTACCACCAGGTTGACTACACTCTCGTTTATTACTTGTATGATATAAAACACCCAAATAATTTTTTTCTATTTCCTATAGATAGGTTTATCCTTACGGTTTATCGTATGTTTTATTTATACTAAAATTTATGATCTACAATCTTAAATTTCACGATATAAAATCTCAACAATGGCTCGGTCGTGCCATTATGTAACGCCCCGATCGATATTACATAACGAATCGCAAGGGTTGCGTGGACCCCTGCAATGTACGACCCTTGCGAGGGGATGTGTGGGGTGCATTGATGAATTGTGTTCGATTTGATTAGGTAGGCCTACGACTGGTGAGGGTGAGGGAAATACACAGACATTGGAGTTGAATAAAATGTTTTTAGTAATTAAAAAAGTATTTCAGTTTTTCTAGAGATGTCTTTCTTTTGTAAATTTTATTTAGATTTGTTTCTGTACTTAATTTATTTTTATAAACTAACATTACTCTGAAATCTTTTTACTTATTTGGTCTCTTGAATATGTAACTTTCTAATGTCATGTTGCAACTGTAAGTTTTACAATAACCTTATTAATTATCACTTGATATAACGGTGAAGGAAAACATCGTGAGGAAATTATACTTAATAATTTTTCAAAAAAATCATAAAGGTGTGCGAGCGTAGTAAACTTTGGCCTATCCTTTCTAATTGTTAGAGAAGAGTCGTGACTATCAGGGAGATAGAGATTGAATTTTAAAAGCATGTCAGTCCTTAGAACCATGTCCTTAGAACCTTTTAATATGTGTACATAATGGCTTTAAATGTTAAGCTCTAAGCGTTACGTACGTAACCCGACACTGCCTCCCTAATCCGTTGGCCGCCAGTGCTCGCTGTGTAAGATTCACCAACTTTTATCTACAAAGTCCCACGAGACTTCGGTTTTAAGAAACTAAACACACAAGCAAACAGGACCGTTACTTGTTCGGTTTCTGTGAAAATATTTGCATTGTGCAGCAAACAAAAGTGTAGCCTCGACCACCCTTTATCTTAATCCGTGAACGGAGGTTGTCTCACAATTTGCATATTGTACAGTTACTGACGCCTGCCAATGAAAGGTACGAATCAAAAATAAGCGGATTATATTTGATTCTGTTTCTGGTTAAACGCATTGAGGTCTGTTACGGTGTGAGCGGAGCACCAGAGGGTTGCGTTGCGTTTTTATGGATATTTTCTGTCTTCTTGTTCTCAAATGCCTATTATGATTGGTTAAGGAATCACTAAATAATTTGAGATCTTCCTAAAATAAAACAAACAAAATCTTGAGAACTTTCCAAAGGAGATCCGTGAATTTGAGTAAGTAATATATTATACGAATTATAAGTTACTTAGGTTGGTAAAATAAAGAGAAAATCAACAAACATTCTGTTCATAATATCCAATGGAGACTATGAGCGAAGGTAGGTAACCACTGCCGTTTATGGTCACGTGTAACCAAATACAAAATTGAATAGAAAAGGGATGTTTCCGATTATCTATAAAGTCAATCACAGAAGCGGTGACCAAGAAGGAATGCTGAATTTAAATAAATCTGGCTTATAATATCCTTCAGCTACCCCTGTTGCAGGGATGCAGAAATAGAAAAGTCTAAAATACTAGACCACCAACCCCATTGGTCTGACACAGGAAGTGTTCTGGGTTTGATTCACGACCGGACAGACACCTAAATGATCGATTTTGATTTCGGTTCTGGGTCTGGGTTTTTATTTACTCATCTTTCTTTCTGTCCATGGTACCTACTACACAGGGTATCCTAATATGGCGATATGAGCATAAAAGCGAAATTTATTAATTATTTAATATATTATATTATTTAATGGGGTAACAGAAATTA
>DWKL01002193.1:0-13087 GCA_018249415.1 Phareas burnsi | reverse complement strand
CGACTATCTTAATCCTCAGGAGTAGTTACGCATGTCCGTACAACTTCAGATAGAATTTCAGTTTTGATTGAGGTTAGATGTGGGTGTCTATGAGCTGCAGTGACCACTTAACATCAGGTGGCCTGCACGCTCATTTAATACTTCGAACATTAAAAAAAAACATAATTATAGAGAACCACCTTCATTATTTAATATACCCTTAATGTCAAGTGTCAGCTAATAATATCCGTTGCTAATAGAAGATAGAAAATGAACGTTATTTAGATGCACAGACGTTTTTAATACTTTTATGCAGATAAAACTTCAAGTGATTGTGAAAACTTATTAAAAAAAGACAATTTTATTTTTAATTTACAGCTGACAGGGTTTTAATGTCGAAAAAAAAGAGTCATTTAAACACAAACATAATGAAAATATTGTTTTTTTTAAATTTTACCAATAATGGAGTTTAATGTAAGCTGCAGAGACCACTTAATATGCAAGCGTGTTTGCTACTCTTTGTACATAAAAAAAATAAAATAATTGGCAAGTATGTAACTAGGTAAAATCGTATACATATATGCTTACTTACATATAAACAAAAATTATTTGGAATTTATTAAGAATTATTTCAAAGAATAAAAAAATCTTACCATTACTCCTATGGCAAAGTCTGGCTTCCTTGTGCCCGTATGCTGCTAGTCCGAGACAATCTCTTGCCGATGGTCTGCACATGAAACCCAATGTTCTGGAGAGCTTCGTGGTCTAAAATTTTCCTTCCATCAAAGATATATGCTGGCTTCATCATTACCTCATAAATCTTTTTAAAGTCCAGGGTTTTAAATTCATCCCATTCTGTGCATAACACAATTGCATGGGCTCCAGAGACAGCGGAGTATGCAGAGTCATGTATTTCAATGTTTTTCCTAACAAGCTCAGGGTCTGATGTCACCAGTGGGTGAGTCAGCTCATAATAGATCTGATCGACTTCGACTTTCGGATCATAAATATGTAATTTTGCACCCTCATCTAGAAGTGTTGATGATACATAAATAGCTGGTGATTCTCTGGTGTCTCCTGTGTTCTTCTTGAATGAAAACCCAAGAATGGCAATGTTTTTGTCTGTTACAGTATTAAATAAAGATTCAATGACTTTCCTCGTAAATCTTGTTTTTTGCCAGTCATTCAAGCTGACAACTTGTTGCCAGTATGCTGCTACTTCTGGTAAGTTTAAGCATTCAGACAAATAGATCAAGTTTAATATGTCCTTCTGGAAGCAACTGCCGCCAAATCCGATGGACGCTTCAAGGAACTTTGGTCCGATTCTAGAGTCCCTGCCAACCGCACGTGCAACCTCTGACACATCAGCACCGGTTGCTTCACAGACAGCAGACAAGGAGTTAATACTGGAGATCCGTTGAGCAAGGAATGCATTTGCTGCAAGTTTAGATAGCTCTGAGCTCCATGTGTTGGTTGTTAAGATGTTTTTAGCAGGTATCCAGTGCTCATAAACCCAGCACAGTGCTTGCACTGCCTTCTGGCCTTCCGGTGTATCCTCTCCACCGATAAGAACCCTCTCTGCCTCAACCAAGTCAACAATAGCAGTGCCTTCAGCTAGGAACTCAGGATTGGACAAGATCTGGTACTCTACACCAGGCTTAGTGTTGGCTCTGAGGATTTTCATAATAATCTCGGCAGCCTTGACCGGTACTGTGCTCTTTTCGACCACTATTTTATTGCTCGTCGCCAAGTCGGCTATCATACGAGCTGCACCCTCAATGTACTTCAAATCGGCCGCTCTTCCCTTACCATTACCAATCGTTTTGGTCGGCGTGTTCACGGAAATAAAAATTAAATCGGCCTCTTGTATACTCTCCGCTATGTTGGTTGAAAAGAAGAGATTCCTACCTCTGCATTGTTTCACTACCTCGTCCAGACCTGGCTCGTAAATGGGCAATTTATCCGAATTCCATTGGTTAATTCTCTCGACGCTTTTATCACATACAGTCACCTTTATGTCCGGGCATTTCAGCGCAATAACACTGCAAGTTGGGCCGCCAACGTAGCCAGCGCCGAGACAGCAAATTTTTTGAATAACCATTCTGCTTCCGTTGAAACACTAAAGATTTCAAAACACTCCCCGCTTAAATATCATTAACTTTATCTATTAGAGATATAGATCTCTTTGTGGCGATCTGGTATCGTTGATAGGAAACGTCGGCGCGGTCAAAGCCTCGGGCTGTTAACGGGTCCTAATGCAAATTGTTCATTATATCGAGGCCTGACGCGTCCGCACGATACACTAAGTTCTCTCAATTCAATTCTCTGAATTCTCAGTCAGGTGTCATTGACATTTGGGTGAGCTGTCGAAGTAATGATGTGAGTCGAGTAACTGGTATATCGATAGATCGTTCGAGTTTTAGATTACGCACTTGATGCAACGATGATAAGGTACGGCGGCGTGTAATAAAAAACCATGTGTGTACTTATGTACGCACGTAAGAAATTATTATTCTTTGACGTTGAAATAATTTTTTTTAAACATTGAAATAAATTGGAACTGAGTTAAACAATACACGACAGCAAACACTATGAATAAATAACATTTTAATGAAATAAAATAGAACAGGAATAGTATATATATGTTACTTGGTAACAACTTGGTTAACTTCAGACCGTAAAGAAAATAATAATTATAATAAAACTAATTCTCATTGGAGATTAACTTCATCCTGTGCTATATCTGCGCTCGTAACTTTTGTTTCTTTCGGAAAAATACTCTCTTTTGATTTCCATAAAGCGCCAAAAGAAATATAACTTCAAAACTTCAAAAAGGCAGAAATCATTTTCGTATAATTATATATATTGATTTTGTGAATTTTTAGGAAAAGCATTAAATTATTATAATGAATATATATATAAAACCAACTACTGGTTAAGTGTTGCATGATTGTAATTTAAAGAAATAATATACAAAATATACTAACAGCAACTAAAATGAGCTTTTATTAATATTGCCTATTAAAATCATTTGTTTTTATTTCATAATTTTAGCAGTCATTTTTTCAATGTACTACATATAGTTTCTTACATTGATAAATGTTGTAATAAAATGAAATAATTAAATACGTACTGAAATTTGAGATAGATATTATATAAAACAAACCATAGACAAAATAACGAAATATACATAGATGTGCATATTACATACATCGTATTGTGTAAGATATGTTTCAGTAGAAGTCAATCGCATGCAGGACTGCAGTAGTCTTAGCCAAATCTCCACATACCGCGGTGTATTCACATAAATATATGAAAAAAAAAATTAAAAGTAATTTAACTACTTACTACATGCGGATCACATATTGCTAAAAAGAAATAAGCACTTAGTCTGTTGTCTTCAAATTTTTGATCTGACTTCGACACGCGTAATTGTACCTCCACGTCTTATAATAACTTGTCACGTAAATCCAAAGAAGGTTATTTATTCTGAAACAATTCTCTTAGAAAATAATTTAGGTCAAACTATTAAATCTTAATAAAGTAAGTTATATACATAAATATTGAGGAGTATTCATCGATATCGATAAACATTCAAACTTGTCTGTAGCGTAGTGTTGCTAGCTACAGAAATGTTGTATCGCGTATTTTCCACATTTTATATTGTATAAGGAAAAGTCCCAATAGTTTAAATGCTAAGACTAACGGAAATGGGCATTTTATGATTATTTTTATAAGTTTTATTTTAGTTGTCAAGCTGAAGACTTAATTTCTGTTCAATCCAACTACTCCTTATCTTGAAGACCGCTTCGAATTTATATTCCAATCATATGATTACTCCCTGCGATCCTTTTATAATATGTCCCTCCTTACTCCAGTTCACACTTTGTCTAAAAGATCGTTCTCAATAATTGCTGTACTACTTTGGAATTATCTTCCTTTAAACGTCTATCAAGCCCCCGCTTTGAACTCATTTAAAAGTAAAGAAATATTACCTTGCGAATCTCTAACTCTTTTATTGGTTATCATAACATTTTGTTATCTCTTTCTCCCACATGTTGCACACCCTTTCCTTATTATTTTTTAATGTTGATTTTCCTATTCCAAAGGTTGCCTGAAAGAGATGGCTTCCCTAGCGATTAGGCCGCCTTTTGTATGTTTATTCTGCTTTGTATCTGTATTCCTAACTGGTGCACAAATAAAGAGTATTTGTATTGTATTATATTGTGGGCAGGAGACTTGAAGTCAAGGCAATGTTTAATGTTAGTTAGACTCTGCGAACATCTGTAACTTATCTAAAAGTATATATAAGTATTTTATGAGGTAAATCACAAATGCGTTGCTGCCCCCTGAGGACCTATCATATTAATGTATCTGCCTAATTTCTGACCTTCAAACATAAAAAAACGTACATTTGTTACCAGGAGAAGTAAGAAGTAAGGCCTAAGAGGTTGCCTCGCTGTAAGTTTACCTGACAACCACACCTCTATAACCGAAGTACAAGAATCGCTTCACGGCGGAAATGTCTCCCCGATCGAACCATAGTTCTTCCACCTATAAGTTTACATGCATGTATTAAATTGGTAGCCAGTTATCTGTTCATTGACCCTCACCTGTTCAATATTCAACAGGAATTCAGTTACGTTGCAAGGTACAAATTGCTGGATGAACGCCAAGTCCTTGCCGGTTTCGTAATAGATAATTGATTACCAATGTAAAGCTTAATATATATTTATACTACTCGTGACGTTAGTTTTGTGGTGATACCGCTGACTGTAGGTGTTTTATTTTGTCATAGCTTAAAAAGTAAATAATTGGTGCCCCACACATCATAAAGCCTGTCGCGGATTTATTAACGGACTAAATAAACTTAGGGTTAGGGCGGCAAAATTTTAGGATCGGCAAATTTGGGTATAGAATTATTTTCTGGGAAACATGCCCAAAATTTACAATTAAAAAAATTTATCTTATATACCTATACTGGTGGTAGACCTAAAATTCGTCTAGGGAAGTTCCACCGACGCCCTCATCATCACAGAGCGGTGTGGTTGTCGGGTACATTTATAGCGAGGCAACCGTCTTAGTCCTCAAGAGTAGCAAAACATCCACGCATTTCAGTTTTGTTTGAGGTTAGACGTGGATGTGTATGGGCTGCAATGACCAACAATTCAGGTGACCTGCACGCTCCATTACTCTTCAAACATAAATAATAATAAAACAACAGATTAATTACAAAATGCTATTTGTTTATTAAAAATTACACATGTCATAAACATATCGGCTCATTAAAATAACTATTTCAAAAATACCTATAATTAACAATATACAAAGAAAAATACAAAAAAAAAATCAACTTATAATAAATTTTAGGCTGCCGCTATCACAACATAATTTATATAACGACCCGTTGGCAACACTTGAATAAAATAGGTCTCCAATGTTGCCAACGTAGCGTATTTAAATAAGAATAAATGCTTTATCCTGTGACCATCGGAGGTTGAGTATTATAAATAACAAATACGTCAATCTATATACAATCTAAATAATAATTACGTCACTTGTAAGTCTAATAATTAAATTAGATTAAATATACATATGTTATACAAAATCTAAAAATACTTTTATATTATTAATTATTATTAAATTCGTCGTTTCCGGGCAACTGTCTACACGTACTGGATAGGCAAAGATAACGTTGTATACAGCCTCTATTCCAAGCCACAAACAATCAGTGTTGCAAACAATAATAATGGTAGATTTTGTAATAACATACATATATACATATATATTGAAAAAATAACGCTTTCTACACTCATAGCCCCACATTAGGATTCCCTGTGTCGTGGGTGCCATGGAGATACAAAGACGAATACACAAACACCCAGACCCAGGACAGAAATCTAAATACATCATTTAGATGTCTGCCCGGCCGAGAATCGAACCCGGAACCATCTGCATGTAACAATGGTATGGTTACCACTGTACCACGTGGGTATAATAATAATTAAATCGGATTAAACAAGATTATTGATACGAATAGATGGCTTCTATAGAAATTCTATTACAAGTTAACTATTAAATTAATATTCTTCTAATTGGAAATGAAACTAAATTTTTGATATGTTTAAACAGTAGAGCTCTAAATAAAAATTAATATTGATGTATGTACGTATATTTTTTAATCTACCTAATTGGATTACATCGTATAAATAGGCTGAAAGATGAAATTTCAAGTATCACCCTAGAATGTGAAAAATATAAGAATACGCAATATGCGAATGTCGCCGTTTTAGGATGCCATTGAATTTATAACGTCCAGACAACAAGACGAAAATTCGTGCAGCATTTGTAACGACTTTACCTTTGTATTTTTTACGCGCCTTCCATATATTTTTTATATTCCAAGAATATTTTATAATAACGGCTTACGGCATTTACATATGAGGTCTGTTCAAATTGACTTAGACGAAATAGCCAACGAAATTGCAGTCTCAACTTGATCGATGGTAGAACTATAGTTCGACCGGGAAGGTACCACCGCCGCCCTCATAATCCTCATAAACCGTGAATCAATACTCGTGTTTCGACTGGTGAGATACGGTTGAGATACACTTACAGCGAGGCGACCGTCTTAGTCCTCCAGAGTCGTGACGCAGATGCGTAACGCCCTTAGATAGGGCTTTGGTCCTGTTTTCGGTTAAATACGGGTGCCCATGGGCTGCAGTGACCACTTAACATCGTGGCCTGCATGCTTGTTTGCTATTCTTCGAATGAAAAAAAAAAATCACTGGCCACTAAGTCCCATCGTCCAACTAATGTGCAAAATTGGAAACTCGGCTTATCTGAGATCAATCAGTTGCGTTGAAGTCATGAGAATTAAGTTGGAATCAGTGTTCAATGACATTAAACTACGTTTCTTTTCTCATATATCGCATTTCTGAACTATGGGCGTTGTTTTTTATAGTGAAAGAGTGGAAAACAAGCGTGCAGACTACCTTACATTAATTGGTCACCACCTCATGGACACCTACATGTAACATCAAATAGTACAGTCCTAACTGAGATCGTACGTCACGATCACGTTGCGTCACTACTCCTGAGGAATAAGACGGTGGCCTCGCTGTAAGTGTACCCAACAACCGCACCTCCAACCGAAACAAGTGTTGCTTCGCGGAGGATTATGAGGACGGTGATCGTACTTCCCCGGTCAAACTGTAGTTCCACCACCTATATTAGTATTGAATATATTTTGGCTATAGGATGCAATAGTTTTTAAATTTATTCCGTAATCCTCAGCAGTAAATGCCATAAGCTTTATATATGTTGCAGTTATTGTGTGGAAAATAGGTAATTCTCACATCATCTACATCATCTGTTACACCTTCCTGCAACCCATATGTCCCACTGCTGGGCAGGGGTCTATCCTCACAATCGGGGAGGCCTGGAATATATACCACCACGCTGCTTCAATGCCGATTGGCGGAGGACATCACACTATCTCTGCCTTATGACAGAAATTTCTTAAACGCACCTCATGCTGTGGATATCCGTTGCTGTGTTCTGGTTCGAGGAGTGTAGTATAGAGATATCAATATGGGATATAGAACTACAATCCTTTAGAGCACCAATACAATCGATATCAGGACTGGTCCTCCCGAACCAATTAGGGACGATAAGTCCCGAACCAATTAGGGACGATAAGCAGAAGTCTGTCATATAGCCGTGATAGCCTATTAGTAAGACTCCGGCCTCTCATGCTGTGAGTCCAGGGTTCGAATCCCGCACGCACCTCTTTTTCGAAGCTATGTGCGTATTAGAAATTAATTATCACTCGCTTTAGCTGTGAAGGAAAACATCGTGAGGAAACCTACACATCTGAGAGTTCTCTGTGAAGTTCTCGAAAGTTCTCGTCTCCAATCCACACTCGACCAGCACGGTGGGCAATGGCCTCCCCCTACTCATTGTGTAAAAGACACGTGCCTATCAGTGGGACTGTAACGTGTTGATGATGATGAACATATGTCCAAGGGCGGCAGTGACCACTTAACATGCATGTTAACTTAAGTATGTTGCATGCTCATTTACCGTTTCCATTACACATAACATTTTAGATCGTTCGGTTAATCTACAATATACCAAATTTTCCACATTAACTGTCACATATACGTGTAGCCACTCAATTTTAGTTTCCAAATCCCATACACTTTTAAATACCTTACGCGACATCTAATACTTTAATTTCCACAACACATAAGTAACAGTATTACCCTCACGGAATTATATTAATTACCTTATTCCCGAGTAACAATATTACCCTCAAGGAATATCATTACAAGTGAAAATCTAACTTCCACGGATCTATACGAATTCCCATTTTTCCAGGTAATAATATTACCCCTGGGAATTATATCAAGTAATAACATTAGCGTCACGGAATTATGTTAATTACCTTATTCCCAAGTAATAATTATACCCTAATGGAATCGCATAAAATTCCTTATTCCCAAATAACAATATTACCCTCAAGGAATATTATTACAAGTGATAATCTTACTTCCACGGATCTATACTAATTCCCATATTTCCAGGTAATAATATTACCCCTCGGAATTATATCAAGTAATAACATTACCCTTACGGAATTATATTAATTCCCTTATTCAATTATAACACTCTACGTATACATCCATTTAATTTCGTGTGCCCTAAATTTCCGACTAATATTAAGATCTAAAAAATCAAAACAATAGTTATGTCAGCGCTCCAATAACAAAAAAAACCGTAAGTTATGTACACGAACCGGCACCAGGTATCGACATTGAACCAGAAACCGGTACCGATATAAAGCTGGCATCCAGTATCGACATCGAATCGGTATACGATACGACATCGAACAGGTCTCCGGAACCGGCATCGAACAAGTATCCGATATCAACTTCGAATTGGTATCCGACACCGACATCGGCATCCGGTGCCGATATCTAACCGGGTGTCGAATCATACTTTTTATATTTCGGCGGTCTAAAACGAATACCGCTGTTAATATTTCATCCAAAAAGGAGAGATCAAAAGAAGTAACCAAGGTTAATACTGTACCGGACCGTAAATATTGCACATCGAGCTTCGGAAAAAAATATCGGTCGATGTCGGATCAGTAAAGCGTCGTCTCTGTCACTCCCACTTCTGTGACATATAGTCGCTAATTTGTCAGTAGTTAGACAACTTCCCTAGCGTCCAGTCGCATCTGCCTCGAAATCCAGAGTTGTACACCGCATTTGATTTTAGCAAAAAAAAATTATACATACATATGTTAAATTGGAGTCATTATACTATGCTATTTTTTTCAACGCGACGATAGTATTAATATGGATATACTTATAGTCTGAATTAAAAATTATTATTATTATTATAAAACGAACGTGCAGACCACCTTATGTTAAGTGGTCACTGTATCCTATGGATACTCACATCTAACCTCAAACAAAACTGTTTTCGGGAGTAGTAGTTATTTTACTGCTCCTGAAAACTGAGATGGTCGCCTCGCTGCATGTGCCAGCAACCGCGCCTCTCCGACCGAAACACAAAAACTTCTTTACGGCGGATTATGATGGCGGCGGTGGTACTTCTCCGGAAGAAGAACCCTTCCCTTGCCCACCCCACCCTACCCTTCTAGCACCTATAAATATAAAAATAACATTTAGAAAAGCGAAAATATAGATTGTTATGCTTAATTAATTGCTTCGTATATTTGCTGCAAGGGTGATAGATCCCGTAATATGGCTCCTGAAACATCCCCGCTACCCCTATTTGTCTTAGAAGTATCAAACGCTACTGTGTTCAGATTTGGGATGTGGTGAGGGAGAGAAACATACATAAGGCGTCCCGAACTAGAACTCACGGATAGCAACGCTTCCGTGACCGACCTCAAGTAGGACCTCAATCCTATTTGAGGTTGACTACAGATGTCCATACGGCAGTCGGCGACGCAGAAATAATAAAAGCGGGACAAGAAATCATTCTCAATGAGCACTTGTTTGCGATTGAACCGATTGAATCGCTGGTTTTTCTAACTAAACAATCTATATCGGTATTTCTATAAAACTCATAGCAAAACTAATCTAATCTATTTTCGTGTGCAGCCATTTTTTACCAAGGTCGCCGTCTTTGACGTTCCATTCTTTTTTATCCTTGCCGATTCAACGGCTTTAAGTTTATCAAGTAACGCGGTTAACACGTATAATGACTACGAGAACTTCCTACCCTTGCCTAGACAGTTATACCCAACGCCACTATCCACTACATTGAGGAGGAAGGGATGGGGATTACTCGGGTTACTATGCCCAAACTTGTTCACTTGGGACGATAGCTTCCGGTTATTTTAATATTTACGCATTTTCTTTAAATTTGAAGAGTAGTAAAAGAGGTACTGACCACCTGATGTTAAGTGGTCACTGTCGTCCATGGACATTTAACATTAAATAAGACTAAAGTTCTATTTAACATCGTACGTAAACGTTACTACTCCTGAGGCCTAAGATCGCCTCGCTTGTAAGTGTACCCGACAACCGCACTTCTCCAACCAAACACAAGAAGCTTCATAACGGATTATGGGGGCAGCGATGGTATATCCTGGATCAACTATAGTTCCGAGACGTATCAAAGCTAGTTAGAAATTTAAACGTTGTATTATGCTGTCTGTTTAAAGTCTGCGCATTTGTGTAATTGTCCTCAGGTGTTCATACCATCAAGAACACGTAGCGTCCTTGTGCGAGTCTAATAATGCTCGTATTGATCGAGTAAAGTGAGCACTGAAATAAAAATCACAATGGTTCCTATTTTTTTATAGTTCAGTAATTGCTTGAAGTTAGCGCTGTCAACAGTTAGAAGCAATCAATCAATTCAAATCAATGATGACTTTATCAAGTAGCAGTGATAACTTTATCAAGAATGTACAAAGTAACAAGTAATTACTTCTTTGTAAACACGGGCGTAAGATTAAAGCAGGAAAGTGTTACGTTCAGATATATATATTTATCAAATGATATCGACGATCTAATTTCCTAGAACTCTATACAATTTTTCTCCAGCAAGTCAGAAAGTTTTTTTTATTAAAACCTGATTTGATTCAAAACACAGTTGATCGCCACCTACTTTCTAGAGAATTCAAAGAAGATTTCATAATACAATAACACGTAAATGACGCATTTTGCAAAATTGACAATATTTCTCATGACATCCACGTACACCAATTTAAATGAAATGACCGATACTTATACATTATTAATGCAATCTTGAGTGCAAACACTTCACTGCACTGCTCTTGACCTTAAATGAGATACAAAGTGATTAAATATATCGTAATGACTCATCGAAGGCATTGGGTACTTGTACATATGAGTGTGTAAAATGTATATTATTATTAGCTGGGGCCGTGGAGGGTGGGAGAGGAGAAGAGGCATGGGGAAGGGGATGGGCTCGGGAGCGGGGAGGGGGAGGAGAAGGGAAGGGGTGAGGAGATTGCCACAATCTAAGAAAGCCATTGTGACCAGCGACCTACTGTGGCTATAGTTACATCTGATCCGTAAGCCCAATCGTTGTACGTTTTTGGAATGCAGAAGTAATCTGTAAATCTAAAATGTACAGCAAATCTTGTACTTCATGGTATATGTTGATCTCGATCTCGATAGTCCGTTATTGATAGTGCTGGATAGTCTGTGTCATTAAAATATCGAGATTCAATTCCATTGATACTATCGACTCTTATTGGAAGTCATCAATAGTAATACAGTAACTAAAAATTAAAACTATCGACTGCCGATTTGCAATACTAGTGCAGTGCTTTTCACAGTCAGTCTCACGAAGTCAATATTTCCTACTGATTTTATTCTGATACAACGTTTTTTGAGGGTCAATATATGATAGGCAATAAATTTTTGGCTTTTCAATATTTCCATAGAAATCTTAAGACAATTTCGGGGTAAAATTAGTATACAATCTTCTATCATTCATCGAATCGATCTATCTATGTCATTCTATCATTCATGGAATCGATCAAAATCGATGAGGCCTTTTCTAACTAATATTAGCCCATAAAGTTTTCGAAGGTGTGGGAAGTCTACTAATCCGCACTTGGCCAGCGTAGTGGATTATAGTCTAACCATAGTCATTCTGAGAGGAGATCCGTGCCCTACAGCGGGACATTAACGAGTTGTTGATGATAATGATGATTCAAAGAAAGAAAAATAAAAAATCGAAATTCTATGTTTCAGTATCGTACTAATGAACGACTTAGAAAATAGTATTAATTTTGAAATCAAAGACATGCTTACATTTTGTTTGTTCATAAAGATTATTTATATAATTTGTGGAAACTGAATTTGGAAATGACGGTCAATAAAAAGGTATGGCATCGTAGCTTTTTTGTTATGTTTGTAGAGTAGCAAACGAGCGTGCTGGCCATCTGATGTTTAATGGTCACTGCAACCCATAGACATCCATATCTAACCTCAAACAAAACTGAAGTTCTGTCTGAGGTCGTACATAGATGCATCACTACGCTTGTGGACTAAGACGATCGCCTCACTGTAAGTGTGCTACTTACAAATGAGACATCCTAGACGACGTTTTCAATCAGTATACGTTTCCATAAAGAAAATACTCGGTTTCCGCTCTTCAAGTGCATTAATATAAAAAGCACTTGGTACTGAGATTGGCGATTGACGTCATAGGATGTAGAAAATGTAGCGGACAAAAAGACAGATTATTATCCTTCTTCAAATAGACGATAGTAGCATCCTTACGATTGAAAGAGCAAAAGGATATGCAACATACGGTTAGATAATAGTTTTTACCGCGAATACTTCTTCGTCATCTTTGGCATACTACAGGGTAATATTATCGGCCCTACACTTTACGTCAACGTAAACTTTATGGGTATTCACCGAATGTTCTCCCAAAAAAACGATTTTTGAAGGCCGACTAACTGTTTTAGTTTTTTTTAGGGTCCGTACCTCAAAAGGAAAAAAGGAACCTTATATAGAAGTTGATTATCGGCACCGATAACTATTACTTTGATATCTTATAGTATCTATTATGCTTAATAATTTGA
>DWKL01002192.1:0-13087 GCA_018249415.1 Phareas burnsi | reverse complement strand
CATGGGCTGCGGTGACCACTTAACATCAGGTGGCCTGCATGCTCGTTTGCTACTTTACAAACATAAAAAAAAAAACCAACACAACGTAACTTCACCGTTAAATCATCTGTTGCAATGTCATCAAGAATTCCTTATATGACTCTGTTAGGATTCTTACGAAAATTAACATCTAATCAGAACTTAACACCTTCCGCGAGGCCAATATTCTAATGTGTTCCAAAATTAGGTACCGAACTTGACCTTTTTATATTTTTAGTGGGATATTGAAAAAAGTCCTTGTCATGAAGTCTGTTGTAATTAATTCATCCCAACGCATCCCGTTGATTAGCGGTCTGGTATTAGCCTACAGTAGCAATACTCGCGAATATCGCAAGAGACAACTATAATTACATATATCCAATGTAACAGGATCTGCCTGCGAAGTTATTGTAAAGTTGTAACGTTTATTTCATAGTATAGAAGTAACATAATAATATCTGAGTAGGATATTGCAGTCTAGTCGTCAGATTCCGGTCTCTCACGCTCTGTGTCCCAGGTTGGAATCTAGCACGGAACGCGCGAAAAATTATGTGCGCGTGCAAATGATTTTTCGAAGTAATTATATCATTATTAGAAATTAAGATAAGGATACCCACATATCTAAGAGTTCACTAAGTTCTCGAATGTCTGTGAAGTAGACCAATCCCCACTTGGTCAGCGTGGTGGATTACGGCCTGACCCATCCCATTCTTAAAAGAGATCTATGCCTAGCAGTGAGATAGAAAGATGGTGTACTGATGATGGTGACAGGACTGGCAGACAATCATATAATTCGTCTGATGCTATGATCATTGCCGCCCGTGGACATCTATTAACAACCCCAAATAGGGTCGAATTCCTACTTAAGGTCCATCACCCATGCGTCGCTACCTCCGAGGACTAAGTTGGAACCCTCCGTGACAGTATCACACCCTCAAACTAAAACACAGCAGCGTCTAAAACGGGTGCGGCGATGGTACCTCCGGAATCATGGAGGGTTCTACCACAATTAAAATGGTGTAAAATGTATTTTAAAAGGTATGCAATGCTTCGAAATGTAGGGTTACATAAAGAGGGCACATGGTGGCACGTACGTAGGATTATAAAATCACCGTGAGTTTGAGGATGAAAGAGCGGAACGCACCGATTCATCCGAACGCGGGGTCATTTGTATGTATGTTGTCGGTTTCATGTCACTGCATCACACCGAAGCGCATTTTTGTTACATACATATTCTCAATTATTATTTATGGATTTGATTTGGAATTCAAAGAAGGGCATTAGTTGAGAAAATATGTACGTATATAAAGTACTAGTACTTTTTTTTACGTTAGCAATTGAGCGTGCAGGCCATCTGATGTTAAGTGGTCACTGCAGCCAATGGACACCCACATTTAACCTTAAACAAAGGTGAAGTCCTTTCTGAGGTCATGCATAGATTCGTCACTACTTCTGAGGACTAAGATGGTCGCCTCGCTGTTAGTGTGCCCGGCAACCGCTCCTCTCCAACCGAAACACAAAAACTGTTTTAGGGCGGATGATGAGGGTGGCGGTGGTACTTTGCCGGATAAACTGTAGTTCTACCACCTGATGTTAAATGGTCACTGCAGTCAATGGACGTCCGTCAAACCTCAAACAGGCGTCCATCTGAGGTAGTACGTAGATGCGTCACTATCCTGAGGACTAAGATGGTCACCTCGCTTGTAAGTGTGCCCGGCAACCGCTCCTCTCCAACCGAAACACAAAAACTGTTTTAGGGCGGATGATGAGGGTGGCGGTGGTACTTTGCCGGATAAACTGTAGTTCTACCACCTGATGTTAAATGGTCACTGCAGTCAATGGACGTCCGTCAAACCTCAAACAGGCGTCCATCTGAGGTAGTACGTAGATGCGTCACTATCCTGAGGACTAAGATGGTCACCTCGATTATAAGTGTGCCCGACAACCGAACCTCTCCAACCGAAACAAAACACTGCTTCACGGTGGATTGTTAGAACGGCGGTAATATCCCTCATTGGAACTATTATAATGGTACCACCGTTTATCTACACGTCTAGATTATTATTAACATGGTGGTCCTTGTTTTGTGAAATATGTTTTTTTTAAATGTGAACCAATATTTCATGCATAGTAAAATAATAATTTAATTATAAATAATTAACAAAAGTTAATACACTTGTGATTTGTTTTCTTGTGTAATATTTTCTTGAAACATTTTTTACCGTAAAGAAAGGTAAGCAATGTAAGCAATTATAGGATCTCAATCTCTCTACTAAATTAAAATTAATATGAAAGACATAAAATGGTTACTGAGTAAATATTGAAAGATGCAAATCAAAGATAACTTAAATATTCAAAAACACTCTTGGAAAAGAACTCTTGGGAGAACTGTGAAGGGTACTTTGTAAAAAAAATTCAGACACTCAATTATAATAAAATATTAATCCAAATATATAAATATTAATTTAATACTACATTTAAAAATGTATAATATAAAAATCTAATTATTTTATGTACATATATTTCCATCAAACGTTGAATCTATGGAACGTTGAACCTGTTGTTCGTGTGACGGTTTCCGACTTATTATCCATAACGAGTCTAAAGAATTATAACTTCAAATATGAACTAACTTTTTCAACAAACGATTTTTCACTTCTAAACATTACCCCACGGTGTGACGTCAGATCGATATAACCTGGTATTTTGTAGTGTACCAACCCCCGTGATGGCAGTTGAAATATGAACGGGTGCGTGAGGGAGGGGCGCTGGGCAAATATTGGCAGATGTAAGTGGATGGCGTTGCAGCGGCGCCTCCCCTGCCCCGGCGTGACGTCAGCGGAGACGTGGGGCTCGGGACCCGCTTAGCGAAATGTGTTGCGTTATGATAATTCGAATCACGATTGGCGATCTTTAAACGAGACTGGTTGTTTGAATCGTCCTGATTTGGTGGTACTTTCCTTTTTAGCACATACGTTAACAATGTGTGCTTTTGAACGATATTCAAGTATGAGACAATTTTTAACTGAATAATATTAAATTTAAATTGGTACTTAAGTGAATAATTTGTTGGCAATTTGTACTCAAGATGACTTTTGACATGAGTATTTTTTTAGAAGTGGTTATTATGATTTTTATTCAAAACTGTTTGCGTGAATTATTACGTGATCAGAAATGTTATAAAGATCGTTTGTCTTGGCGTCAATTTATTATTAGCGTTTAAACTTTTTAATGCCTACGTCATAGCCCCAGGCTAGGATGGGTGTATTATAGGTGGATTCATACAAAAACAAAGATCACAAACAATCAGATAAGGAGCAGAAAATGAAATTAATTATTTAAATAGTAATAAAAATGGATAGCAAAATAGCAATGGATCTGTGATCAATTACACATAGGCCTCTTATTCTATTTATGTTGCTTACAGATTCCTATGGTTTGCAAGAAGGACTATAAAAACAAACCATGGTAGTAGATCGAAAAATCGCATACTTTTGGACTCATATACATATAAAGAAAGCAATGTAAAATACCCAAGATAATATTAAGGCTTTTACCTCGTTTTTTTAGTTCCGAATAGTAGTTTTGTAGGTGGTAGAACTATAGTTCATCAGGGAAAATACTACCGCCGCTCTCACAATCCACCGTGAAGCAGATTTTGTGTTTCGGTTGGATTGTTGCGGTTATCGGACACACTTACAGTGAGGCGACCATCTTAGTCCTCAAAAGTAGTGACGCATCTACGTACGGCCTCAGATAGAACTTCAGCTTTGTTCGAGGTTAGATGTGAGTGTCCATGGGCTGCAATGACCACTTAACATCAGGTGGTCTGCACGCTCGTTGGCTACTCTTCAAAGCTAATAAAAAGGAGCAAACGAGCGTGCATGCTACCTCATGTGAAATGGTGACTACAAACTATGGACACCTACATCTAACCAGAAATAGAACTAAAGCCTTATTTACGGTAGTACATAAATGCGTCACCACTCCTGCAAACTAAGATGGTGGTCTCGCTTTAAGCGTACCGAACAACCACACCTCTCCAACCGTAACATGAATTGCTTTATGACGGGTTATGAGGGACAATAACGCTGCCCAAAAAGTCGGTCAAGAAATTCAGAATACCGGTATTAGTGACAGCGCAAACGAAATAATAGATTTGAAGCAAGGCAAAAGTGAACGACGGCTCGGTTTCAAAAGCTAAGGAGAAGTGAGCATGGACAAGTCTTGCGAGAATGGATATGAGCCGTTGGACGAGACGGGTTCTGGGATGGACGCAGAGTCGATACCAGAGGCCAGGGTAGACCTTCACAGCGGTAGGTAGACTATTCCGGCGGCTCGCTGGGACTGGATGAATTAAATCTAGGAACGCAGGAAAGAGTCCTATATACTGATGTGAATTATGAAGAGACCCTTATTATGATGATGATAAAAGATGCTTACGAGCTCCAAAAAGTCATCATAAGATTGCACGTCCGTATATTAAAAATAATGTTTTGTTCCTTGCTTTAGTAGCAATTTAATCAATGAGTATGTTCCGGTCAATAGACAATAATACCCGATGGCTCAAAGGCAAGCCTTTCTATAGAATAATATCCTGGCAATATAAAGATAAATTCGCTAATATAATAAAGCTGAAGAGTTTGTTTGTTCATTTGAACGCGCCAATCTTCTGAACTGGCAGTCAGATTTGAGAAAATCTTTTGAATTAGATAGACTATTTGTTGAGAAATTTTTAGACTATTGTTACATATTCTAAAAAATCCTCAACAAATACTGCTGCGAATATTATTAGCGGAGCAATTAATATTTGCATGCTTTGCAATTTCCAGTTCAAGCAAAAAAGTATGCGAAATGAAACACGCCGATGCGGGGTGGGCGGTGTGACCAATGATTCTTATTCATACGAACAAAGTCGCAGGCATCAGCTAGTTCGAAAGTAAATAGTCATTAGATCCTGGCAACATAAAGATAAATTCACATTATTGTTCGGAAATAAAAACGTGGTCAGCAGAACATTCCGAAATCGATCTTTTCAGTGTTTTATTGTAAGTTGGTTAAATGGTAATTATTCAAGGAACGCTAAGCTTTGTATACAACGTGCGTGGGTGAGCTATGCGTCGAGTTTGCGCGTATCATTACCACTAGTAGTGCATTCGCCCGCCTGGTAATAAGTTAATTGAAGTGCGAAAATGGTACAGTGAATCTTCGCACTGGCACTGCAGTGCGCGCTAATTGACAGGCAAGTTATTTCTCTAACCAAGTCGAGAACGAATGAGTTACCCTGCAACCCTTTTGAAGTTATACTTCTTTTGGTGAGTTATGAAAATTAGATGAGAGTGAATTTTATTGAATTTTGTCGAATGAATGATGAAGTTAAGTTACCAATGAGAATTATTTTTTTATTATGGTTATTATTTTCTTTACGGTATGAAGTTAACCGAATAGTTCGTAAAGAACCAACCGAAAAACATAAATTGCTTCAAGGCGGATAAAGAGGGTGGCAGTGGTACTTCCCCGGATGATCCAGTTCTACCATCTAATAAAACTATATTTTATTAAACTTCATATATAGTTAAATATTACTACGGGAACACATAGAATGTACCTATAATATTAGGAACTTTGCTTCCGGATCCGCCTGTTACTACCCTAAACTATGTATACGTTACATACTATTTCCGTCTTATTTTATGGAATCAAAATGTTAGCTATTTTAAGTTATTATTCGCAATGTTTGATATAGCGTTAGTTGGTCGCATAACTTCGAAAAATCAAAGGTATTCCCGGAGAGATGCCAATCGAAACCTGGATCCTCATTGCAAAATAATATTATTAATACTAAGCTAACGGAATATTAATACTGGGTTACCTCTACCTTACCAATGGCGCTGGTTTCGAGTGACCGTTAAGAACAAGTAACTGTTGATTGTTATTTTTTTTATATATTACTGGAGGCATCTGTGCCGGCCAGATATGTGTTAGTTTAAACTTTGACGTAGTTTGTTTCTCATATAACCAAACTTTCGCGAACAGTGCAATGTGAATAACGTGATATCAATTTTTGTAATTTAATTTTTATGTATTTTCGAGCTTAAACAAACACTTTCTGCTTTCATAGCCGGATAGTATGATATGTAACCTGTGTAGTGGATGCCTTGTACACATACAAGGCGAATACACAAACATCGTGACGCAGAACAGAAATCTAAATTTATCATTTAGATCAGAGGTTTCCAGGCTTCTTCTCTTATAGACCACTTTCAAATTTTAACTGATTCCGGTGCACCCCATGCAGCTACATTTGTACCATATTTCCAAAACTCGTCAAAAATGTGAAGATTAGATCTAACTATGGAAATTTGCATTGCGGCTGAGTTCCAACCACGAATTACTAATTTTCATGGACCCCCGCTTACGAATTGTGAACCCCCATTTTTTATCACGCCAACGTAAACCCCCGTCGAGCTTCCCGTGGACCCCTAAGGGTCCACCTGGACCACTTTGTGAACTAAGAATTTAGCTATTTGGAATCGAACCTGGAACCCTCTGCGTGTCACACCGGTGTCGTCACCGCCGCGCCACGCGGGTCGTCAATGTCTTAGCAAGTGAAATTCACTTTCCGTTCCCGTACGTGACCATCTTGGAATGTAACGGCGATAGCGGCCAATACATCAACACTAATGACACGAAACCGGCGGAACAAATAAAATTAGCCGGGTCCGGCTGTCCGGCTGTTTGTCCGCGCATATATGTATACACGCTCGTGTAATCTTACTTAACGCCCCGCGTCGGTCGCAAGGTGCAAGCGGCAGCGGATCGAATTGAGCTTTGTCAATAGTTGCCCTCTTTGAAAGGTTCGAAAGCAAGCGAAGGTAAACATTGAGGCGATTGTTAAGCCTTTGTTATAAAATTAATAGTGTAGCTACTAATAATATCTTATTTAATATAATAATATTAAATAAAAGTTCCAACTAATATCAATTAAAAGTTAATTGGTGCTCTTGAGAACTAATTTTGAGCATTTATTTTAATATATTTATCTTAAGACTCTCTACAAATTAGAATACAACAGCTTGCCACATTTTATGTATATTATAGTTTTAATTTTTTTATATAGAGCTTGCAGGCCACCTGATGTTAAGTGGTCATTGCAACCCATGGATAACCACATCTAAGCTCAAAAAAGATTAAAGCCTTATCTGAGTTCGTAGGTAGATGCATTACTCCGGAGGGCTAAGATGGCCGCCTTGCTGTTAGTGTACACGACAACCGTACTTCTCCAACTGAAAGGCATAAATTGTTTCACGACGGATAAAGAGGGTGGCAATGGTGCTTTAATGGTGGTTCTATTTTATTTTATTAAGTATTTACTAACAGTGAGACGTAGAATGTACCTATAATATTAGGAACTCTGCTTCCGGATCCACCTGTTACTACCCTCGTTACCTGTAATTCGTTGGTTAGTTACGAAACTTACTAAAGTGAGAGAAGAAAAAAAATTTTTAGTAAAAACACTTAAAATTGTTACGTTTAAATAATACTTTCCTTGAATGCTTTCCCACCCTGCATCAATAGATTAAACAACGCCTTTCTCACGTATTAGTTTTACTTCCGCGACATCTCGTTACTTGCAGTAACACTGGCAATAACTTCACGTGTAACGTCTTCACTTTAAGCTTCTCTTGTAGATTTTTCATAGTTATATCTAATTTTAAAATTGAAATGCCTTTGCATAAACTTAGATCTTCAAAAAAACTGAGGATTTTAAATTGGAATCCCAATCGCCCAGCGCGAGAATCTCAAACCTTTTTTTTATGTAAGAAGAGTAGCAAACGAATCATTGCAGCCCATGGACATCCACATCTGATCTCAAATAGGACTTAAGTCCCATCTGATATCGTATGTAGATGCGTTACTGCTCCTGATCCTGACGACTGAGATGGTCGCCTCGCTTATAAGTGTACCCGACAGCCGTATCTTTCCAATCGAAACACAGGTATTTCTTCGCGGCGGCATTGTCAGGGCAGCGGCGGTACCCTCCCACACGAACTACCCCATAAAATCTTTTTTTTTATGTTTCACGTGTAGCAAACGAGCATGCATGCTACCTGATGTTCAGTAGTCACTGCAGCCCATGGACATCCACATATTACTCAAACAAAACTGAAGTTCTATCTGAATTCGTATGTAGATGCGTCACTACTCCTGAGGACTATGATGGTCGCCTCGATGTCAGTGTGCCCGACAACTGCACCTCCAGCCGAAACACAAAAACTGCTTCACGGCGGATTATGAGGGCGACGGTGGTACTTCCCCGGACGAACGAAATAGTTCTACCACCTGTTAAATCTTATCACAAGCTGTATCAAATCGCTGTTTTTCTTGCCTACGGGTCAAAACGACCTCAGGTAGACCTTCCCTGTACATAGATAGTTGACAAGAGATTTTCATGGCGAATCAGTTGTGGCGACTTTATACAAAAAGGATGTAGCCAATAGCTGCACAAGCCATTAAGTGTACGAGAATGCGTTTCATTAGCGAAGCGGTACCGAAGTGCGGTGGCCGTTAAACGGCCGGCTAATGTATGCGCGCGCACGGCATGCTGACCGCATCTCTACGGCTCCTACACTGCAGAGTAACCTATTCGCACCTTTGTATTTATAGACTTTAATACCGTCACCTTCATTGACTGTGGTAAACGCACCTGTCGTGTTTTACTGTCACCCGTGCGGCTCGTACGCATATGGTGTGTGCCGCCGTACTGAAACACACTTGTCGTGTTGCGCGCCGCACGGGTGGATTGTTTCGAATATTAGCCGCCGCATTCAACGTGTTAAAGTGATTCACACGTGCGCACAGGCACGCACACACACCCACACGCACGCACGCACGCACACGCACATACAGACACACAAACATTCACGCACGTCCACACACACACACTCACGCATACGCATCCAGACACACGCACGCGCGCTCACACGACTCTAAATGTTGACAAAGTGCGTTTTGTTCGTGAAACTAGGTAAACCAACGTGATCTATGTCCCTGCACTTAAGGATTGCAGTATTTACTGTTGAGCCCGTTGTGGATCGACCCTGGAGGCGCCACCGCCACAACTATTTCTGGTTTATGACAGCAGCGTAAAATACAGCCATATTCTGGTTTCAAGTGTGTGGAGAGGAGACTTACGCGAGGCGTTACTACTCGGTCCTCAGGGATAGTAACGCGTCTGTGGCCGTCAGTAGATCAGACTCCAATCCAACTTGGGGTTGATTACAGGTGTCAAAGGAGGGCTGTTACCACTTACCATCTGTGCTGCATGTCCTGCATGTTCGTTTGCTAATGAAATTATTTGAAAAAATATCATATTGGTTATATACATGCTGTTTGGACTTAAAATATGCCCTTTTTTTAAATATATTGCTATGTGTTAAGTTTATAATTTATTAAAAGATAAAATCTCCTCGTCGTTAAATAGAAGGAGGTTGTTTATTAAAGATGTGGTTAAATTTGTAAAATAACTGGCTGAAAAAGAAAGCGGAATAAACCGGTTGACAGCTAGATGAAAAAAAAACAAGTGAAGATGGCGGCATCGAGATTGGATATTAGATGACGAAATGAGGGAGGTCAGTTAGAGAATTGGTTGATAATTGTATTTGATAACCCGGAAATGGGAAATATTTCATAGGTGGTAGAACAGTCGTTCATCTGGGGAACTACCACCGGCGCCCTCATAATCCGCCGTGAAGCAATTGTTGTGTTTCGGTTGGAGAGGTGCGGTGGCCTGCATGCTCTTTTGTAAAGTATATAAACAAAAAAAATGTGATCTTACATCGTTATTGTCATGACCTTTGTTTAAAAAGTGAGACATCTTATATATCGCACGTATAACAGAACAACGACGTAACTACGTTTTTACAATTTTTCAGGAGAAATGTTTATAAGTTTATTATTGTAAATATCGCTTATATTTTTAGTCATATCAATTCATATCTCTATTGAAAACTACTCCAAGAACTACTATTACATATTTTTCTGTAGACAGACAGATCTTCTACGACAGGAACTAAAGAACATCAACAATTCAACATGCCAATTTTGACATTTTTTTTAGTTACGTCATTGTTCTTTTAGATGAGCTGTATGTTAATGCACGAATCACGTAGGCTAATAAGAATTTCATGTCCCGAAAGTTCAATACCTCCAAGAGTGGCTGTAACCTGTCATGACTGTCTTACATATTTCCAACAACCAACAACTGAAAACCTTTCCGATCATTAGGAATAAGTGTCGTAAGAACAACAATAATTATTACTGTAACTTCGCCAAGTCAGTAGTTCCGATTCAACACCGGACCATCAATGGGAAAAGGTGAGATTTACAAAACTGAGCGCACTTTCAACGCAATATCGTTGACGTTGCTGTGTTCAAGCTGAAAGGGTGATTTGGCAGTCTTCGAGGGTCTTACGCAGTTTAACGGTACAAGTAACTTTTGTTACAGAGCTCTCTGCGTGCTTCTGAGGCTGACAAGCATCGTATGATGGATCGGATCATGAAACTCGAGGACGAACTGAGAACGCTGAGGATGACCAACGGGTGAGTTGTAAGATTTTTATTTACACTGAGTAAAGGTTCAATTTAATTTAGAGAGAGAGAGCGTGAGATGTTCACCGTCATACCACTAGGCTACCAATGCTTAGTGCAATCATTCTGATATATTATAAATCGTCACACCGTTTGGCCATCAGAATGGATTCTACCGAGAGCCGAATGACGAATGGCAACATCGAGGACCCGGAGGGCGAGCGGCTGCGCCTGCGCAAGGAGGTCGCCGAGATGAAGAAAGCGAAGCAACACGCTGACGAGCATGCTCTCAAGTATGTGCAACTCGTCGGAACATTAGTTACAAATGCTTTATCATTATCACCCAACCATCAGTGTTCCACTGCTGGGCACGGATCTCCTCACAGAATGAGAAGGCTTAGACCATAGTCCACCACGCTGGCTAAGTGCGGATTGCTAGACTTCACACACGACCGAGAACTTTACGACGAACTCTCAGCCATATAGGTTTCTTCATCATCATTTCCTTCACCGTTAAAGCAAGTGGCTAATTTCTAGTAAGCTCATAACTTCGAAAGATCAGAGGTGCGTGCGAACCTTGGACATCCATGAGTGACTGGAATCCTAGTCACTAGACTACCAGCTTACAGTGTTATCACTGGGTGCTTTTTACGGTTCGGTTCGGTCGGTAAAGGAACTCTAATAATTTCGTCATGCCCGTTTATCTGTCCGTATGTAGCAGCCATTTTAACCGGAGACTATTAACACTGTATAGATAAAATGTGGAATGTGTTCTGTGAATCGTTGCTCAATGATGTATTGAAGTGCGTGTTGGATTCGCGCACCTAGCATTCCGTACAAACTTATTAGTAATAAGAAAAATATTTATTTTCTGTAATTTAACTGCCAATTTACAGTTTCCGGATAAGACATTGCTTCTTGTCAAATTTTATGATAAAAGGTCAACGGGAAGTACACTATAGGTTTTGATGCTCTTGTGACAAGCTTCGCCTTTAAAAGGGCATATCTTTTGATTGCCTTGACGTAGTAGCTCGATTTTTTCAGTTCCAAAGGATTGAAGACCTACGTTTTAGATATTAATTTCAAAAGTATTCCTCCACGCGTACCTGAGTCTTGACAGACTAACAGACAGACAGACGGACGACGAAATGATCTTATGAGATTTCCTTTTGGCTGTTTAGCTATGGAAGTCTAATAACTTGAGGTGGCATTCCGTACACATAATTGAGCTGTCGGCCTAATCATGTTTAGTATGCACTATTCCACGTAAAAAATCTCAAATAAGACGGAAATCCAACCGAAAGTTGATCACTGAGGAATAAGTTTCAACGCCTCATAGTAATGTCTCGGTGCCGTGAGACATCCTTCAAACTTAAACGTTTCTGACATTCTTAGACATGAGAACCGATGAACTAATTTCTCCGATTCATAATATCGTAATATAGAAGCTGTACTAAGTCTAAGCGCGTCTCTGCGGTTTCTCCTTCCTTCTATAAAACTCAATCTAACTTCCAGACTCGAACGCTTAGTGACGCAGTTGCGTTCGAAATTCAACGGTCTGCAGTTGACAGCCAACGGTCCCGATTCGTTGCCGAGCGACGCCGAACACGACACGAGCGGGCGCGCCCGTCGCACGAGCGTCAACTCCACGAACAACTCGACGGTCGTGTTCGGTCCCGTCACGGACTTGTAGCGAATGGAGATCGGACATTTCGTCTGCGGTCTCGCCACGGATTTGTTCTGGTCTATATACGACAGGTTTCTCTAGGTTGCGATCTCCGACGACAGATGGCGTTGTGTCCAACATTTGTATCGCTGGTGTGATGTGATCTTTTGGCGGGTTTTACGGTGATTATGGAATGGTAAAAACTCTCGTAGTGTTAAGAATTGGTCGCTGAAAGTTTCTCGGTCCTCTCGATCGACCGACACCGAAAATAATTACCTTATAGAATGTATAGGTACTTTTAAAGATTCTATGAACAATTTCGACCTTCTCATAAATTTAAGTATTTGTTTAAAATAAAATATTGCCAACGTAATGTGGAAACAACTACGATCAGTATATAAAACGAGCAATATATTTATTATACTAATGTAGAAACGGCTTAAATGTATCCTATGTATAGTTCTTAAAATCTGCATAAGGACTGGTTTTGTATGTAATCGAATGTGCAATTCTAAGATAATTAAGGTGTAATTCAAACCTACTCAGTATACCTACTACATTAATGACAAACTACAAACGAACTTTCTTAATACAGAAAATATTTTTATTTGCCCGCAAAAATTAATACTCTTTTTTTTTTTTATTTGCAATAAAAAAATGTCATCCACAGAATTATATGAGTATATTATATTCATATTTTATATTATGATTTACTATATCGCATCTTTAGAAGGGAATGTAATATATAATATTCAACGTTGTAATATGTTATTATTTTATTTTATTTACTATATTTATTTTATTATTTTATTT
>DWKL01002191.1:0-13089 GCA_018249415.1 Phareas burnsi | reverse complement strand
CTGTGAATTATGTAAACAATTCCAGAAACGTTAATATTGTAAAATTACATAATGGAATTATGAAATTAATATGTACAATTTATATGCATACATACATTTTGAAGGTGGTACAACTATACTTGCAATCCTTGTCTTTCGGTATGTGAGGTGTGGTTGCTTCGCCTGTGCGTTGTAAGTGTACACTTGCAGCGAGGTAACCATCTTAGTCCTGGGGACTATATCTAGTATCACAACGCTACGCTACGACAATCCATTATCAGAATCCATTTATTTACGACCTCAAATAGACTACCATAATATTTGTACCTTTACAGCGAGGTGACCATCTTAGTCCTGGGGACTATATCTAGTATCACAATTACGCTACAATAATCTACTATATATAGTATCAGAATACATTTATTTACGACCTCAAATAGGACTACCATAACATTTGAGGTTACATGTGGGTGTCCATGGGCTGCAGTGAGCACTTAACATCAGGTGTACTGCACGCTCGTTTGCTATTCTTCTCACATAAAAAATATACACATACATATATATATTTCGTAATAGTAGATATTTCATAATGTACATATAATTATTTTCAGAAATTTTAATAATGTTATATCAGACTGGATAATATTAGGTTTTTTATATTTATTATTGATGTAGATATTTTAACTGAACTGACGGTTATATAAGTTGCTTCAAAGTAATTGTTGTTCCCCAAACGAAATTAAAGGACGAGGTCATATTAATTGTTGTTCCAAAGTAATTGTTGTTGAGAGCTTCAAAATAATTGTTGTTCCCCAATAAGATCAAACGATGAGGTCAGAAGTTAAGAATGGTTTGAGATGGTTCCTAAAAATTGCGACAAAAAATAATTTGAAGCAATCAATAGTGCGGATACATTTTGTAAAAAATATTGTGTGGGTTATTCAAAAATACTTCGGTGCAGTTTGAATGTCCGTTAGTTTATATATATTTCGTATACTTAGCAATATTTTTAGATAACTAGACATTTTTTCTTTTACTGTCACGCAGTTGCTTCCTGTCTATTTTCTTCGCTTGTGTATGAATGTGTATAATTTTAATGTTGTTTTTATTTTGTATTTTAACGCTACCAATACACGTTAATTGGCAAAAGGAGATGCACAAGTACTTCGTGGACGCTGAGCTTAACAGTATGCTTGGATCTACGTATGACAATACAGACTATAGTGAGGTATTATGTACATATATCGTAAAGCAACAGTTCATCACTAAAGCACTGGATTAATCACATCACGGCATAAGCACAAGAGTACGCTCATGTATCCTTAATACGTATACAGTTAATGGTTTTCAAGTAATGTGTAATTAATTAGCGATATTTGAATTTGTTAGAAAAATTATAAGTGAACATTTTTAGATATAGGTTATTTTCGATTACAATTTCCGAGGTTGACCCTTGCAAACAGACATACAGACAAAAATAAAAAAAACTTTTTTTTTCTTTGGTAGCCTACAAACAAATTTATATATTTTAAAGTCACAGACATATATATGTATAAACTTGTGTTTGATAACAGACGATAACTAAAATATCCAACTTAATATTTGTAACTAAAATATCCAACTTAATATTTGTAACTAAAATATTCAACTTAATATTTCAGTTGAATTTTTTCACCTACAACTGAATGTTGTTTTGTCAATGAATATTCAAAAATTGTGTGTCATTATCTAGTACAAAAAATGAAATGCTTCCATGTAGTATTTGTGGATGAACTAAATCATTAACCCACGTTGCTTTCTGTTTCATGACTGTTTTAGAACCACACGGTGAGTTATGTTTTATTTTGGAAGTTCTTCATTGTAACTTGTAATTGTTAATCGGAACTCATCTTTTCTTGGTTGGTAGTTTAAGCTTTTTGATTATTAGAATAATTGTTGTTGGAGCAATAAACGTGATAAATGATCTTATTGGTCACAGTTATGTACCTATTTTTAAATTAGCTATAGTATAGACTAGACGTAAACTATATTATATACCTATGGTCCTAACTGGGTACTTATATACCTATGCACCTAGGTATAATCTACAGTTTTGACAAATTTTGTCTTAAACGTGGTAGATTTAGCAGTAACGTGGCTGTGTTCAGGATTGAAGGGTGTTGGAAGGTGGATTCATTTTGTCGAGGCGTTCCATTGTACTCCTTAGGGTGTTGTAAGGTGGATTCATTTTGTCGAAACATTCCATCTTAGTCATCAGGAGTAGTGATTCACGTGTGATTAACTTCAGGTAGGAGTTACAGAGGTCCACAGGCGGCAGCGACTAGGTGAGGTGTATGGTCGTTTGCTACTTCCATTATATACAAGAACGACGACCACGTAAAAAGTGTCACGATAGTAGCGTGCGGTCGTTGTAACCGTTAAGTGGAAACTGATATGTCTGACACTTAAGATTAAAGCATCAAGCGGTAGGAGGGTATTTTAACAAATGAGGGTAGTTTCCTATGATAATGAATATACCCGCGTTTAGTATTATGATGTCCATCTTCTTCGGTAGTATAAAAGGAGTACCCGTTCGAGATACTCATTTTATAGCCTTGCCAGAATTTTTCCCAACGTACACTTGAAAATAATATTAGTGAAGTCGATTACTATCTAAATTGCGACGGTTCTTCTATACGTCGGTCGGTCGGTCGGTCGGTCTTCTAATACATTTATTGCAATACATACTCCGTAGATGGAGTTCGAATAAATATTAAATCAATCATCTCTATCGTTTATGGAGCTTCACAATAAACATTGTGGCGCGTACGGTCACTGAATCAGTTTGTATATATAAACTGCAGTTTATATATACAAACATGGACATACAAGGACCTATGATTATGTACTTGACTAGATGGACAAACGCGGGTAAAATGTCGTATTTTGAATCTATGAAGTATAAAATTTTTAACTTGCACAATTTCGCGTTTTAAAATTTCTCATAAAAAATGGTATAATCAATAAAAAGTGTAATCCGAACATTGCATTAGTTGGGCTTGTCTGCAACAAGACAACGACTTTGCCCTGTTTCTGGGTACGTCGCCTTGCGGGATCTAGTATAATATAATTTTGGTGTGGTATCTGGAGTAGTTAAAATTTTTTATATATAATGGAAGTACAAACGAGTATGCAACCCAGCTATTTTTGTTGTCACTGCCCTTAAATATATCTCTCCCAAATAGGACAAGAGTTCCACTTGAGGTCTAATTATGAACGTCTCACATTATCTTTACCTCCACACCTTTTAACCTTTCAAACCAGAACGTAATAGTTTCACGCCGCTGTTATTAGGCAGAAACAGTTGTAGCGTCGATGTCTACCGAATAGAATGTTCTACTTTTAAATTTGCTTAGAAAATTTCGTTGGCGTGATTTAGGATACGTACAGCGTCATCATTATCAAGTAGGGAGGTTGCCACGTTATTCATACCAGTATTATGATCCAACGATCGCAGGAGACCGAGTGCGCCGGCGGCACCGCGAGCGGCTCCGCGGACTCGTTCGCCCGCTCGGTGTCGCGTTACGGCCTGCGGTTCACCGCGGCGCTGCTGTCGGTGCTCGCCATTATCGAGCGCATGGCGAGAGACAACAACACCAACAAGCTGCTCAACATCTCCGCCAGGTCAGTGTCGCTCGCTCTACTGGGCACGGAATCTTACCCATTCTCGCGGTCTATTGCTACATTGATCGTATAGTGACACCGTAAACAAAGTAACCCGATAGAAGCGCGAAACAGGCGTGGTACACGCGACCAATTGTGTTTAGCGTGTTATGACAGTTTTGTCATAACTCGCTTTGATCACTAGCTATAATGTAGATAGATATCCTTATATAATAATGTGCATAATGAATACTACAAGCTTGTAAGTTCCCCATAATATTCTCAAAGATGTTCTACGTCTACCAACCCACATTTTGTCAGCCGGAAGATTTAATCTTTCTTCATTGGGAGAGAAGATCCGAGATCTTTAGTCGTCCCAATATATTTTTTCCGTTATCTCAGCCTAATGTAATTCACAGAACATTGAAATTTCATATACCAAATATAAAATCGTGCGATGTACTATATTCTCGACAGGTTAAACTTCAACACGTACTACGTGAAACAGCTGGAGAAGTTCTGCTCTGACGACAAGCTGCTGGAAGCGGAGAAGAAACCCAGCGCCTCCTAGCGGCGCGCCCCGCGCGTCACTTCCGTGTAGACACGGCAGCACGCGCAAAACTTGAACACCGCTCCGAACATCCCCCGAGTCTTAACGTTGCTGTGGTTACGAACCCTTCGCATTCGTCGTTTTAACGTTGTTATGGTTACGAACGCACCATATTAGCCCTTTTAACGTTGCTGTGGTTATTAACGCTCCATACTCGCGGTCTTAACATTGTTATGGTTAAAAACGCCCCAACTCGCGATCTTAACGTTGCTATGGTTACAAACGCCCCAACTCGCCATCTTAACGTTGCTATGGTTACAAATGCCCCAACTCGCCATCTTAACGTTGCTATGGTTACAAATGCCCCAACTCGCCATCTTAACGTTGCTATGTTTACAAATGCCCCAACTCGCCATCTTAACTTTGCTATGGTTACAAATGCCCCAACTCGCCATCTTAACGTTGCTATGGTTACAAATGCCCCAAACTCGCCATCTTAACGTTGCTATGGTTACAAATGCCCCAACTCGTCATCTTAACGTTGCTATGGTTACGAACGCCCGTCTCAACATTGTTGTGATTACGGCCTATTTCGAATATTCGAGTCTGAACGTATAGTAAGTTTATTTTTATTCGTCCTCTACTATCTATTTCTACTTAACAACCCTAAATAATTTCCAGGTTAAGTAACCTATAACCTCGTGAGAGGCCGGTCGTGGTCGCGTTTTATTTGGTACGGTAAAATGTCTAAGAGAAGTCCGAACAGACAAACAAATCAAACATGTTAAATAGTATAAAATACTAATTTGGAAAATACGCCTCTCTCTAGTTCTATCCTCCACCAATCCATGGAGTAACGGAGTATGCTCTACGCCGTGGAGAGAGACCCGTGCTTAGCAGTGGGCCATAAAAACTGTTCCAGTATTATCCATATTTAAACGGGATCTCCGTAAAAATATTCTTTCAGAAAAAAAATCATAATAATTGCAAACATAAATAATATGGGTTGGGCTGAGGAGTTCGTTCTATAATGAAAGTGATTAAAAAAATATTAAGAGTGCAATATTCCCTAGTTGTTGCAATCAAGTGGATCGCGAGTATGGTCACATTGGTGCACGGAGCACAGGTGAACTCATTTGTATACGAAAATTACAATGAACATTGCAAATTTGCCCCAAAACTAAAGTGTAATAAACATTAATCATAAAGTTTAAGTAAACGTGACACTCTACAAAATCGACGCGTGACACATGACAATGGACACGATATTGGGTGGCTAAGTCATATTTTATTGCATTATGTGAGTGTTGCGTCTCCTTTTTTCCGTGACCGTTGTTATCTACGTTTACGATCGTGATACACGTGGTCCGCGCCAAACTTTATGATCCACCTGAATATCGCGCGAATCTGAACTTACACGCGTTGCCCCATTAGTGTAATCCTAAATAGCGGTTTTTGTATTTGTGTCACCTAAAATAAGTGTGAAACGCGCTAATCACCAAACGGCCATTAAGTTTGCCGCGGACTCTACATACGAATATCATAGTAAATATACTATTATATATTAATATATATCACAAGATGTACAACGTAGTATTGTTTTCACAAAGTCTAGATATTTTGGGAAAATATTTCATTAAATTAGATTAAAATTAAATTAAGTCGGTTTAGACTGCTTCGGAGGATACGGTCTCAAGATTTATTACGTATCTTATGATCGATTTGAGACAAAATTAGAAATATATCTTGATTTATAGCGATACGAACGATACTCGCACCGATTTTCACAAACCTAGTGGATCTGTTATAAAAAAATAATAATTTCCTCTCATTTTTCTAATATTCGCATTTTTTTCATTCGTATTTCTATTAGGCACCATCCAAGTACACTGCTTATTGTAAATAATATTGTCGAGTACAAATTAACTCTAGCAAGTAATTAAATAATATTTTTTCTACACGATAAAAAAAATTATTGATAATATAATTGCATAGTAAAAATAATAAATGACAATTTGTTGCTTCAAAAATATACTATAAAGCTATTTTTGATAGCCTAATTTGAGTCTAGAAAATAATTTAGGAATTAGAAATAGAAATAATTCGCGGATCACAGTGTACAAGCAAAAGTTAAGTTGTTTAGGAAACCGATTCTACAAAACGAAAAGTACATTACGAGAACTGACTTAGTCCTTGCCATAATAGAATAAATTAGGTGTATAAATGCCATAGTTTTGAGTGCTAAATGTGTTGTGAAATATTTCCCCCATTCCTTTAATTTTACGGTAGTGATTGTTGTTGCATGTAAATTATGTTATGTAATTAAATTTAACTATTATCATAATTATGTTTCGTGTATCGGCTGCATTTATGTTTGTAAATTCACTTCTAATACTCTCGTAACATTGTTATAGCTACTTTCTTTGCACGCAGTCGGTTTGGTTGGTTTATGTTTTGTATGATAAATTTTTAAATCACCGATTACTTCAATTAGAACACTTTAGAAGACGAAAAAGGAATCAAGTTGAATTTGTCGTTAGGCCTAGTGGTTCGTTTTCACTTAATCATTAAATAGGTATTTAACTTCATTGAAAATCATTTATTTATTAATATAGGATCAATAAAATTATACTTTTGACTGTGGAATCTTCCAAAATTAGACGAAATGTGGTTTATCGAATGTTTGCCCCAATTTTTAAACTCCGTAGCTGGTAGCCGTAACGTCACCACGCTATACTACGGTACACCTTGACATAATTTTAAGATAGAGTTCTTTAGAGATGTCACAACTAAGTTATAATGTATTTTGAAATAATTTTCTTAATGTTGCTTAAGGTCTACAAATTAAAATGAAGGCGAAATTGTGATGAAACTAACTTGAAATGTGTTCTGAGACAACCTTTTATTATTATAATATATCATAATTAATTTTAATCATGAATATTTAAAATCTCGTACAAATTGTCGCTCTCTATAAATCTCATACAAATTCATGCGAGTTGATAATTTATCCCTTATTATTAAACTTTACAAATTTTATAATTTTAAAATAAAAAGGGAAATAAATTGATATATTTTTAACAAATACTAAATATAAAATAAATTCTTACAAACTGAAAGTTACAAAACGAAGCTTCTAACAAGTTCTGATATTTTTACTATCCATAATTCGCAAGTTTTGATAGTTTTCGAACCACAACCACACACCTAATTTTATATGTGGGCGCCATCATTTATTTAATATGTGCGCCATAAACCTTGCACGCAATTAAATTGCAGCTAAGTATTAATTATACGTGCATTACGAAATTTACCTATGTTGATTTTTGTTACAATTAACTACGCGCAATTAACCGTATTATGTGCCGAGCCATGTGTTATCATCCACGTTTAAGTAACTAAACAAGGGATTGAGCTCACGGCGGATAAACAAAGAAATAATTTAGACTCAGTACTATAGAAGTTAACTATCGAATGTCTATTGTTATGCCTGCATTACTGATTATGTATCGCTTGTAATATGCCGGATTGCCTCAGATGCCAGGATTTAAACATATCTCTGGAAAACATTACGAGGATACAGCCAATTAAAATTGAATTTTTAAAAGATATTTAAAATTCAGGAAACTCCCATGGCGCTGTTTATTTTCTTTCCAAATGCAAAGAAATGTAGCGGTTCTTACTTGATTGCAATTTTATTATGTTATAAAAGGATATTATCAAGCCTAAAATATTATAATATACTTTATATAAAATCAGTGTCACAAATTTTAACCACTCAACATCTTTATTATCATGTAATAAAAACCTAAAAATACACAGCCGTTTTATTTACTGTTCTTTATTAGAGGTTATATTTAAGCGAAGCTTTATTGTTCAAATCTTATTCGAAACCAATCACCCGTGCGGCGCGTAATGCAACAGGCGTGTTCCAGTACAGCGGCATACACCGTATGCGTGCGAGCCGCACGGGTGGTTTGTACAGTAAAACGCGACAGCTGCGTTTGCCGCAATCAATGTGTTAACTAATATTTATTAATAAATTAAATATTTAACAGATATAAAAAACCATCTTAATAAATACAGCGTTCACGCCGAGTGTTTTCCCAGATTCGAGTAGATGACTGTTGCCAGCCCACTGATGCTGTGACGGTAACTGATCAGTAGTGAACTAGCTCTAGTTCCTCAATAATTTGATAGCGCCGGAATGCTTCGCTCCATTCCAGTTGCAGCTTTAATTTTCCAATCGCAAAATGTTTGCCAAATAAATACGGCTGATGTCTTTCGTTGGCTTAAATAAAACGTAAGTTCACATCTTGATGTCTACCTATATACTGTACTACTTCTGTCAGACAAATGTTGGCTATAAAATAGTATAAAGGCATATCCACGTACAGAATGTTGGGAGCCGTTATATGCAAAAGCCATTCAGAAAGGGTAAGTCAAATAAAACTAAATAACTCCATGACAATTATTCTATAATTTTATAACAGACTTTTAAATACAATATTACCTTGTATAACATTCAATTAGTTTCGGTACATAAGCACATCACACGTCGGACTATAACAATAAATACATCGTGTAACATTGGAATACACACTATGCTAGGTTGGCGTTAAAATAAATTTTATTTCAATAAATATCCTTCCATTCGGACGATGACACGAAATGACTTGACGCATGCGAAATCAAAACTTAACCATTAACAAACGAGGAACTCAATTATAAAACGTACTCCAAAAGGGAATTCATAAGGACTACGAACATCGAATACTTCAAGACGACCTACCTCACATCACCTAGACTACCTCCAGCCCCGTTCACACGGAAACGAGAACAAAATTTAAAAAAACATTCATATAACTACTCGCGAACTCGCCACAACCAAACAGTTCTTCATCTAAACAACATTAAGTAAAAACCATCGACACTCAACATTTGCAATAGTTCTATACGCAGGCGCTAAAGTAATATCACTGTGTTAAATCTAGGTGAAATAAGTGTTAACCTACCTTGACGTGTGTCCACGTGTTGCTACATATGAACATAAATTATAGCAAGACATTATATTAATACATAGTTTCTCATGGGATCTGTCAAAGCGCTCCGTCTGACTTATTCTGAATAGCCATATTTTACTAGAGAAAACATGCCCGGCTATAATTTATTAACTACATGAGTAAAAATATTTATATGCGCGTGTAAAATACTTTTAATTTTGATGAGTTTATTAAATAATGAGTTAAACATGGTAACTGAAGTCGGCAGCGTATTTTTATGAAATATACATTATATCAATTGGATTAGAGTTAACGCTGCTTCTAAGCAAAGAAATAATTATCATTGGCACAATGTTTCAACCTCAAGGATCTCTTCGCGAGCAAATTAGATTGTCAATGGCAATGTAAATATATGTGAGCGATTAGTGTTACGTGTGATTAGAAATAATATTTGTAATATAACGTTCTCTCTCTGTGAGGTTAGATCTGTTATTATCGAGTTTATTGCATAGCTTCTTCTCCATGAACAGAACGAAATTGAATCCATATTATTGCACTTAAATGGAGAAGACTAACGTTTAGTGCGGAACACAGAATCATGCACCAATTATGATAATAATCGTATTCTCAAAGAACATTCATTTGCTTTTGTTTTCCGCTCGGATGCAGCGTTAAATTCCAAATCAAATCCCGATCCAATGAGCTGGCACGACGTGAGAGACTACGCAGAGAGCTGCAGAATTTAAAAGCAAATGTATGCATAGTTTATAAGTAAAAATGCCTAATGCACAAAATTCACCTACGCTAGGGGTCTGTACATAACAGAGCGCTCCGCTCCAATTAACTAATTCATAGACTAGAGTCCATTTCTAGGGATGTGCATCACCACATGTGTGTCTCGCGGATCTCACTTATAATTTGACCGGCGCGCTGTAAAGCCTGAAACAATTACGATAACAACTTAATTTAGAACTGAATAATATTTAAAACAATTTAATTTAGAACTGACTAACATTTAAAACAAACGTTTAAATACTGTAAAACTGTGGTCAAAATTAACTTTCATAAACACTAATGAAACCGTAAAGTCCCCGGCGAACCCATATTTACGCTTCATGGTCATTCACACACCATAGACAAATTAACATCCATCAATCCTTATAAATTCACTGCTTGACATAGAGCTCTCCTAGAAAAAATTTATCGCGCTTGGCTGTATATGTAGGTGCCAAATAGATCTTACATCCCAGTTAAGAATATTTAGTTATATGGCAAGCTTGTCTGAGCTTATATCTTATGAACATGATTAAACTCGTCTCAATAAAGAATGTAATCCGGATATCCGTTCGTATTCGTTCGTCTCGCCCGCCTCTTTCCATATGTGTGAGCGAGATAAAAACAAGCCGCCATTTTGAATCACATTATATATTGAAACAAGCTACATCTAACAGAAGTTTATTAATTGGTCACTGCACGAACAGTCTGCCATACCTTGAGCATATCGGCCGCCTCGCGACGTCGCTGGGCGATGTGTTCAGACTCGTTGAGCAGGCTCTCCGCCTGGTCAGACTTGTACAGGTGTGTGACCAGCTCCGACTGCAGGTTGTCCTTCACGTAGTTCACCAGGAAGTGCATAACCGCTTTCGGCACTGAGTCCTGGATGGACTTCCTCACAATGTAGAAGTACGACTTTATCAGTCTCTCTGTAACACATTACAAGATTTTAACATTTCCATATTTTAAATGACATCTAGCCTTGTTATCATCAAATCTACGACACATGAACATTTGTTTTTTATACTAATTTTAAATAAACATAAGAAAGCATGGCGAGATCTATATGAAAATTAATTATCAAGTGAAAAAAAAACTTATTTAGAGAATTTACAATGTCTTCCTTTTGAAAACACTTTGCCTGAATCATATTTACATACATAAAATATTTTCAAACCCTGCATAACTAACTATTCTACAATGAAATTCGCACTTATCATGGTTAACGTGAAGCTACTTTCAACTACAAGCTGCGCCAAACTTTGCGTCCGCTTACGCGAGTGTGAATTTGCACATATAATATAATCCGCAATGGCCGCTATTATACTTATATCTCGCTAACACATTACAAAGAACGAGCGAGACGCAAATAGAATTGCTGCCATATTGGATTACAGTTTTAATGACGCAATTTATGGATACTATTCCTGACAGTGACAGCTGACTGTATAAATGACAGTGATAGAAATAATAGTTATATATCGGTAGACGTACAAAATATGCAATGTGTCCAAAAATAATTTGAACGCCTAGATCAAGTGCCTTCTTAGGTACAAAATATTAGACAAGGCAAATTAAATTTCTCATAATATCTGTTTTCATACAAATCTTGCTATGATTCTTTCAAGCAAAAACAACATTCAAAGGGTGCAATGCGGATGTTAATGATTGTGTTCAACGGATAGGAAAGGAGTTATTTACAGAGACAAATAATATAAATAAATATATCCCAGTCAATACCGCAGCACCGACCAAAAAGTTCTAAGTGACTTAAAATATAAAAATGTAATCACATTTAGTCTTAACTATTTATATAAAAATATCGAACACATTTTTCCTGTATTTACTACTAAAAAACACGCGATTGAGAATCGTTAAAAATATCATGCGACAAAAAGCTACATTGACTTTACTGATCAAGTTCATAAATGTATAGGATATTTTGTTGTACTTCAGTCTTTACAGTTACAATGACGACGAAACAAAAATATATAAAATAAAAAAAATAAAAATCTATCATCTCCATTCTATTTCTCTTAATAATCATGTTAAATGTAAAGACAAACAAAATACAAAGTTTATCGTATATGTATGTTTTGTTTTCTTTTGTTTGCCTTTGATTTTTGTGTAATATTGTATGTCCCTTGTGTACATAGATAATAACGCCTTATTTTTCTATACTCCTAATCGTATTTTAGTAAGTGTAACTATGCGGAAAGTCCGAGAATCTACAGATTACGATAGAGGGCGCTTTGGTGATTTAAAAAAAAACAAATACAAAAGTATTATATTATAATAAGACGTTTTGTGTTGTGTGTGTTTAACTGATCCGTTTACAAAGGGCTTATAAATGTCATAACGAATAAAAAATTAAGAGCTCATATGTCTCAATACTCTGATGTTATCAAAACCACATATTATGATTAAGTTTATGTTCGAAGAACATTTCAAAATATCTTTGGAAATAATTCTTATGATTTTTTTAAACATTACAGAGGAGAAGAATAGCACTATTGACACTTCTAAAAATCTGTATATTTATGTTATTGTCCAATATTAAAAATAACAGTGAACAATTCATAGGAGACGACGTTTTGTTGTGAATAAATGTGATCACATAGAACCCAAGCGCGTCAAGCAAAGTAGCAATTATGATGAAAGGTGGTCGGAAACCTAACAGTGAGCAGATGAGTGAAGCATTAATCGCATATCGCCGCTGTCGGGGTCCTCACCAACTAAATCACCCATTTGATTCAATTGCATCATGCTGATGCCTTCTACAGTCTTTGTGTAACAATTTTGAGTTGCGGGCTCGCTCCGTCCACCTAGCATCATAACAAAACACTATTCAATAGTTACATCGTGGAGGCCGCTGAAATGTAAATGTATGGTTATGTGTCAAGTTAAAACTGTATACTGTATCCACTACAAAACTTTCCATTTGACAAATCATTTAATGACGCTCGCATCAAACCGGCGTCAAATAATCTTGCATCAAACCGGCGATTCTGATACTATTCTCATATCATTTATATTCGTTTTTTTTACATCTATTGACAATATTAAAGGTGGTAGAACAATCGTTCGTCTGGGGAAGTACCACCGCCGCCCTCATAATCCGCCGTGAAGCAGTTGTTGTGT
>DWKL01002190.1:0-13090 GCA_018249415.1 Phareas burnsi | reverse complement strand
CCAGCTCATGGACATCCACATCTAACCTTAAATAGGACTGAAGTTATATCTGAGGTTGTACAGGAGTAGTAACGCATCTAGTGTTACTACTCCTGGTTAAGATGGTCACCTCACTAAAAGAGTACCCGGCAACCGGATCTCTTCAGCAGAAACATGAATTGTTTCATGGCGAATTGTGAGGACGACGTCTGTAGATCCTCAGACAAAGTATAGTTTTACCACTTAGTAATTGCTATTGTATTGGTAGTAATTCCAGCAAAACATCGGGGGGCGTTGGTCATATTGATTTCTTTCTCATCAACTACTTAGCATTTTTGTTTATATATTATTTTACTAAAAGAGTATGGTCATTTGGTAACTCAAATGGAATGCTGTAAGATAAAAATAATAATTTTGGAAATTTCACTCACACATAAGACGATAAGCATAAATTTATGTAGTAATACGAAACTTCAATTAATAAATCAAATTTTAATTTATTTTCAGGTACAAGAGCACTACAGATAGCTATGTGTGCACCAGTGATGGTGGAATTGGAGGGCGAAACGGACCCCCTGCAAATAGCTATGAAGGAACTAAAGCAAAGAAAAATTCCCATAATTATACGAAGATATCTTCCTGATCACTCGTATGAAGACTGGAGTATTGATGAACTCATTATTGTGGACCATTAGATTAAGTTTTTGATCATAATATAAGTTAAATAGTAATGTAAGTAATAAACTATCAGGTGTATTCTAGAGAAAGAATTATTAGAAACCATTTTGTATTATGGCATTACAATCACCGAAACCTCATTATATACAATACTAATCTATCAAGATTTATATTTGTTTTGATTAATTTTTATAAACGAATCCTCAATACAAGAAGACATTAATTCAAAGTTAATAATGGCCAATGCTCAGATATAATAAGGAGTTACATGAAAATATTTTCAACTATAAGTGTTTAATTATTTCATGAAATACAACAGAAGTCTGTAAAAACTTCTTGGAATATAACTCCTTATAAACCTGTTAACGTATGAAAAAACCTGAAAAATATAATATGCATCTTACTAGTAGTATAGCAAAGCCCTAGATAGCTATTTAGGGTACCCTTGATGTCTCCCAGGCAAATATCAGTAATATCCATAGTAAAATAAATGATTTTAATAAGATTAATGACAGTTCTAGAGTTAAAAACCTGACATTTGTAACATAAGATTTTAGAATATATTTTTATGATAAATATAATGCTTATGATTTCAAGACCTCTTTCTATTTGGAATATAAATAATGATATCTCTAAATTGAGGAAATCAAATGAGTACCTAGGTTATTCTGTTTTGGATCACACCATGATGTCTTTGTGAAAAGGTATGGAATAACCAATATAGACAAAATACTTGGTTAGAGAGTGCTCTGATCTTACAAATATTTTTTGTAAATGTTTAGTTTTTGGAAAACTATAATTTTTAAGGAATTGTTTTTGTACACTTATGTGAAAATTGTTTTTATGTTTGAAGAGTAGCACATAAGTGTGCAGGCCACCTTATGTTTAGTGGTCACTGCAGTCTATGGTCACCTGTATCTAACGTCAAATGGGAAGGCGGTTTTACTTTCCCGATCGAACTATAGTTCTACCACCCATCAACGATAAAGAATTCTAGTATTCATGAGCTGTCCATGATGGAGCCGTAAGGATCTTGGGGCTTGTCAGACTAGTTTCTACGAGTAGTTAGTGATAAGATGATATTTGGGGTGTGATAAATATAGTCGAAATGTAGTGAACAGCCCCCAGTCATGGAAGCCGTAATACCACATTATTCATTTCTTCACTGCGTCGAATCTAGTTAAATTGGTTTTTATTTAATGAATCATTATTCTAAAGTCTTTTTGTAATGAAATTTATGTATTTTATCAATATTTCCCAAGCAAATACTCCATATGAAACAATCGTGAAAAGGAGGAAGCCATATGATGTGAACGCAAGCACGATTACCTTGTATTGCCTTGTTGGTGATGTTATTTTTCAAAATGGTTTTGAATGCTTATACTGTAAATATCTTTAAGCAATTTTTTTTCCAAGTTTAATGGCTCGAAAAAAATATCGCCAAAAATACACTTGCATTGTCTATTGCTAATGTAGCTAATCAGATCCTATGAGTATAATACCAATTTTAATACCGATAACTATCGGTAGTTGACAGGAAAATTTAGGGGAGCTTGTCAGGTAACTTTCTCATAGTACAATCTGGGCATCGATCAATAACTTGTTGACTCGTCGAAGTCATTGAGCGGTGGGGAATATCTAGCATGGGGGATAGTTTCTCTGCCTGTCTGTTTGGTCAGCAGAGGGCTCAATGAGTATCGGCTAAGGCAGGATGCGGACTGGGGCTCTATAGACTCCAGGAGGAGCCTAAAGAGCGACGCGCAAGAGTATCGGTGTGTTCTTTTGGGGATCCCGAAGCCTCTACATATAATTTGTAGTCGCCGGAAAGCTAGAGGGGGGGTTTAGTGAGTAAGAATTTCACATAACCCATTTTCCCCCCAAGAGGTCGGTAAGAGAAGGGATAACTTTTGAAGATTATCGTCTCGACGCGTAAAAAGAGGTAGGAGTACTCAAAAATTATTTTTTACTTAAAGTTGTTTTTCGTCAGTTAGGTCGTCGGACGGAACGGTCATTCAGTCTCCCAAAGTTCTAAAATCATCATCTTTGTATTATTATTTAATTTCAATTTATAGCACACATTATAGGCGTACGGTACAGGGCAGGATATGTGTCAGTCATCTCGTAATTTCGTATGAATATTTTATCATACGAAATTACGAGATGACTTGCTATGGTACGTATTACTCTCATTGTATTTTAAAAGGTAGAGAAGTGACACAGTTATGTTAGTCTAATGCCAATTGTTTCGTCTATGTCGAGATCGCATTATAGAGAAAAGAAAAAGAGATGGTAGTAATTTAGAGAATGGCAGATTGAAATATTTACGCAAGTGGTCAGAGCTATGCGTGTCGTGCCAACTGATACTGAACGCCAGCAATATTTATCAATTTCGAACGACTTATCTCAGTTAATTAATTACTAAAAATTTATAGCGTTATAGGTAACTGTTGCCTAGTGCAAACTGTAAACACCTAGGTACTTAGCGCCGAATGTTGAAATCATATAGGTATACGAAGTAAGATAACGGCATGATGAAAAAAAAATCTGACTTAATTTTTTTTCATGTGAGAAAAGTAGCAAAAGTACGTGCAGGCCACCTGGTGTTAAATAGCCACTGCAGCCCGTGGACACCCACTTCTAACCTCAAACGAACTAAAGTCCTCTCTAAGGTTGTACGTAATGATCGTCACTACTCCGGAGGATTAACGGGTGCCTTGCTGTAAGTGTACTAGACAACCATGCCTCTTCGAAACAACTCTTGCTTCACGGCGGTTTGTAAGAGCGGCGGGGGTTCTTTCCCGGTCGAACTATAGTTCTACCGCTTATTAAATGTATATTATTATTATAATGTAGTATTTTAATTATTATGTTTATTACGATCCCTTTTACGACCTACATTGTGATAATCTAGTTTCCAGTCTTACCCAAATAATAAAGCATTAAATTGGCATTAAATATATCACACGTTAAAATCTATACAAAGTGATATTATGTGCCTGCCTACACGTTTAAAATAGTTCATAATTTTGTTAATTAATACGACATGCAAACATAAAACATCTGCCTTTTAAATGTGTGTCTGTACGGACACATGGAAACGGGTGATCTTACTTTGATGGAGCTTTAATTTAATGATAGAGTATTACGTATACAAGAAGTGAAATAGCTGTATCATCCTGAATACTGTGTTAAAATCGAAAAACTGCGCTGGATGAATACGTGCGGAACCGCATAAGAGAGCTCGTATCGAAATAAGATTGTAGTTCTAATTACGTGTTCTATTTTGAATACGAACGAATGAAGATGGTTAAATCTAATGTTAAATATAACTGTTGATTATTTTTTCCTTATTCCTTATTATTCCGGAATATAATGCGTGTAGGATTTCATTGAATGTCTCTTAGGCCGCAACGTGCATGAGTTTTTCGTGCGGATGCGCTGCGTCTACCGCCCGCCGCTCCCCTCCGGCGCCCGCTGCGCTTGGCACGGGTTCTGGGCTGAATATCACTGAAAGCTCCGCGCGGGGAGCGCCTTGCTCGCGCGCCAGTACCCCTCCGACCAGCGATGCTGTGCTGTCTCCGGAAATAGAGTACGTTCGACCGCCACTTGCAGTGTCGCCTACCGCATTCTACAACTGTTTAAATTGTGGTTAAATAGCACAGTGGCCTTACAGTGATTGAAGTGACGGCCGGTATGCCCCATAAATTATTTCTTTCTCCCTGATCGCTTTTAACCACAATTTAACGGTTGGTGATCAACGCGACTTGCATTCCACGACTGTAAATCGCGTTAGATCATCGACGTCATTTTTTCCGTCCAGTGTTCTTAGATAGATGTGTATCGTGTCCGTAGATCGACCGATCGAGTGCGCGAGTGAGAGTGCAAATGACTGATAGCCCGGTTTAACGGGCTGGACTTCGACAGAATGTGGACCAAGAGATTAACGTTATGGAGGTTTATGTTGTGTGTACTGTTCACCGTGTCGGCGCTCGCGCTGGCGGCGAGAGGTGAGTCCGGCGCGAGCGACGCGCGAGTGGGAGCGATCTGCACCCGCTCTGCGTCACCACGTCGTGGCTATTTTCAGCCTTACTTGCGATGAAATTATGTAAAAAGCGCGTTTGTTTGCTATTTTCGGCGATAACCTTAAGGAAAAATTTAAATTACAGTACTCCAGTTGCCTAGAATTAATTGTTACGTCTCAGGCGAGATGAAACGAGTTTGATATATTGGTAGTAGTTTCACGCAGGTCGTTTTCAGCCAGACTGAAGGCAGCAAAGCTACACAAATAGAAATACAGGGATTTGTCGTTATGCGTCGCCATCTTGTGAAAAACGATAGGATCGTGACGACATTATAAAAACGCGAAACGGAAATAGGTCACATCATAACTTTTATATAACGCACCTATGTAGGTTTTTGTGATTTAGTAATTGTCTGTAACAAGTAGTCTGTAATATGTGCTTAAATCATTACTGAGACATTTTTACGACATAATATATATTTAGCATCAATGAAACGATACAAGGTCGGAAAATCCGGCTTCAAGGATCAGGAAATTATTTATTAATTTTTGAACTTATATATTTAAATATTATTTTTATATAACGGTTAACAGATTAACAGTTTCAGCGTTTAACTAAAGTATCTATTCATTCATAAACAGTGTTAACCTAGTAACTATTACCCTGCATACGGATTTAGCATATTTAAAATTAGTTTGCTAATTCAATGACAAGTAATCTCCAACAGAAACAGAGATTATAGCGCAGAATGTACCAAGGTTGAACTTTTAGGTCAGTTATTTTGAATAAGACAGTTCTATTGATTGAAAGTATTCGATATGTTATGGATATTTCATTGTTTCAGGATTATTATTGCTAACTAAATTATGACATGGAAATATATCTGAAGAGCTTAAATTATTAGACATGCAGAAATACAAAATAGCAGCCGTTTCTTTCGAGTAAATAACTGTTGTTAAAATTCAGATCTTACTCAAATTATGTAAGAAGATATATTATAATGGAATAAAAACTATTTCTCAAAAATCTAAGACGCGTTATCCATCTTGATACATTTTTGTAAAGTTTAAAACGTAACCTTTTGTTAATTTTTGAACATATTTTTATTTGCATTTAGCAATTATTTAAAGATTTGAAATGCTTAGTTATGTGTGTTGAATGAGGTACATGATAAACTTCGAAGGAAGACGCTTTTGCCAATCATCTGGATTGAAATGTAATTAAATGAAATGCATCATGTTTTGTATAGGCCTACGGGGGACTTACAAATTGCCAATTACAATATTTTTCTTAAATACTCTGCCCGGTCGGTTCGCGATCACCCTTTAATCCCTTGCTCACCTAACTACGGCATCCACTAGAAGAGAGGCCGTGGTGCTATTTTAGAAATACTAATTATTTTTGATATTAGAAAGAAACTCGTTCAAAATTCGATGGGACGTCATTAAATCAGGGAATTGACGTCATTGTTTTGTTTCCGTTTCCGTCAAGGTTTTCATGACGGCCTGACCACGAAATTAGGACGTTCGTGGCAGTGACTATCAATCTTCATGAGCTAAAATTATTACGTTTTAACAGATAATTTTCATTATTATAATTAGTAATTCGATCGATTATAGTAATGTTAATTTCTAAGTAGTACGCTCAATTTCATAATAATATAATAAATAAATTAACTTCCATCACTAAAGTGGGTGCTACACTTGTGTAGTATTTAAACTAATCTGAAACACCATTTGTACCAATTATACTAATTAAGAGTGCACCTACCTATAAACATAACAAATATAGGAAATTCGAAATATCATTCTGGAGTACTATCTCGATTTTTTGTAAAAATACTGAATGATTACGATAAACAATTTCATGTTTATACTTGGTATTTGATAAAGCTCTTAAAATTATGAATAATACATGAAATTTTCATAAATACCATGGTCGTGGTTATTAGTTATCAATTTTTATTTTTTTTATTTATTTCATAGCATTTGACGAAGGGGTAATTTTGTGCAACCTACTTTTATTATTATAATTTTAAAGAGATATTTTTTTAGAAAAGTGCACATGTAAATTTATAAGTATACCTCCTACCAGAATCATTAATTCAGAATAGGGTGAAATAATTCGTGCGTTTACTACAATATGTCTATATTATTGGCTTGTCCTAAAAAATAGATTTGAGTAGGTGCCATGTTCTGTTAAAAGGCCAACAATGGGATATCTACAGAGTTCTTGATGACATTGTTGAAATTTATTTATGTAATACATAAGTTATATTTTTAGGTATTTTTTGTAGTTACCCGATTAAAGAGAACAATCTTGTCAGGAATACGCCAATGCCTCATGAACTAGTGCAGGTGTGTTCTAAGCTTACAGTGTAATTCTAAGTTTACTAAACAATTAAGATTGGACAAAACGTAAGTACATAGATGCTGTAGGTACGATATTTATTATTTTGTAAAAAATATGCTCAATCATCGTGTTGAATGTTATTATTTAAATATTTAAATCCCACCTTGAGATTTGATTGTTTATTATTTTGTGCCAGATTGGTTCTACGTAAATTTTGTAGCGCGAACGAAAATCTTTTTGTTATACAGAGAAAATATACTTTTATGAAGAATTTATTGAGTGGTAAGGAATGCATAAAATAAACGAATGTTTAAAGACTAGATATACTTTTATAAACATTTTATTATATTAATTGGAACATACAAGCATTTCCTAATATTTTAGAGCTTTTGCAAGATTAAGGAAACAAATTAAAAAATGGTTGGAAAAATATTATTACATAAATGTGTTATACACATTGGCTAGTTGTGAAAAAAGCTTTTTTTGTTATGCCAGAAGACAGAACAACAGAAATATATGATGTATAGGATTCGTAAGCAGTGGCTCCCGAAATTGGAACATAAATAATTCTCCTTAAAAAGACCTGTGTGATAATTATTAAATCTAAAAAAAATCGTGGGACATCTTTAAAGTAATGTAATGTAGTTGCAAACGAGCACGGAATCCACTTGATGTTAAGTGATCGCTCCTGCCCGTCGATATTTATAACCAAGTCACTATAAAACAATACAGGTAGTACTGTTTTATAGAGAATCTCATACCTAGAATCGATCACAATTGCACTTCAGAAGACTAAGATGGAACACAACGAAAAAGTAAAAGTACCTTACCACACCTTTCAAACTAGCGGCGCTCCATTGGTGTTATAAGTGAACATCAATGACCACCATTTACCACCATGGTCATTAATTACCTTTGAAACAGACAGTAATGACTTTATAAAATAACCTGCATTATTAGTTAGCAATGTTTTTTATAAATGTTGGCATTTACTTATCGCGTTGCAGTAGCTGGATTTGTATTTAGGATGGTCTCTCTTATTTTTCTAGATTGAAAAAAAAAATATGTTGGGCATAAATTAATTTTTTCAACATAAATTTCAATTTGAAGTTGATTTAATGGACTGTCAATCGGAGGTAGATCAAACTACCTGCCTACCTAACTACCTACTACCTATCTAGCATTGCTTTATTGTCTTTAAAAAAGACGAAATGCAAAATAATGCAATGTATTTCTTAATAGTTTTATGTTTTTCAGCTGATGACGACGTACCTTCAGAATCACAATGCCGTCCATACATCGAAAAAGCATTAAAAGAACTCGAATCGGGAGACCACGAAACAGGTATGTCTTTTGATAATCATCATTATCAATTATTATTCATCCACTGTTGGACATATGTCTCCACTCTACGCTCAAAATAAGAAGAGGTTAGGCTTTACAAAGATTTCTAGGCCTTACAAGGTGCTGACCAAGTGAGGTAGTCCACCATCTCACTTGGTCAGCATCTTGTAAGGCCTAGAAATATTTTTAGCTAACACTTTAGAATATGGCTCTTAACGATGGCGTTACACACGGCGTTTTTCTTATTAATTTAATTTCTAATACATCCAAAACTTCGAAAAATCTAAAATGCGACTGGGATCCAAATCTCCGAACTCTGGCATATAAAGAACGTTATTGCTTCCTATACCTTTCTAGAGTGTAAGGATTTATCGATAATTTTATGAATATACAAAATAATATTCTGTCGATCCTCGATAAATGAGTGATTATTCGAAGGCATGTGCAAGCAAATTAGAAATATTTTTCTTTTCTTAAACAAATTTTGACTTTAATTGACATTTTTTTCTATTGTAATTGTTTCGGCAGGTACCAATAATACAATATTAGAACAATCTAGGTTTATAAACCATTTCTTAACAAAAAATACGTCCAAACTATCGCAACGAATACTTAGAACCATAGCAACATATTAAAATAGAGTAGATCGACATCCATTTGGAATTTGCCAAATTGTTATCTGCCTACTGAGTATATAGGTAACATAATTGTATAAAACTTTATACGTAATTTGTGAGAAGAACGCGTAGGTAACTGATAGAAAATAAACCGACATAAATTAACGAACGTTTTAAAATAGTTTTAGCCAATGACAATGTTAATGACACATTTAAATACGTAACAGGAACAGTGGGGTACCTGCACGATACTCATCCACACTTAGTCACAGCTAATTGATTAAATCGCTTTTTAATTAAACTCTTGAGGGTGTTTTAAAATGTGTTAAGTGTTACACAACCTGCTATTCTTTTTAATGGTGTGTCATCATCTTATCTATTTTTGTGATAGAAGCTATTCACAACGCGACCCTATCACGTAATAAATGTAGCTTTAAATGTATTCGATGGATTTTTTTAACTAAATCCAGGGATAAGGCAGGCGGCCCACCTGATGCAAAGCCGACGCTTATGGACACTTGAAACATTAGAGAGATCTGATTGAAAGAGAGCTCTTTTGGCACTTTTTTCAAAGAACGCCATGTCTATGACGTTCCAGGAGTACCTGAGCTCGTTCTGTGTATCTACTTAAAGGTGGTAGGATTCTCTGTCCTTTCCTGCGGCAGCATTACAACGTTAAACTTCTGGTTAGGAGGATAGGGTGAAGCAGATTAATTTTTAAGTCGTTTCATGCAAACAAGAATTCGGACCATCTGAAGTCATTGCCGTCCATAGACGTCTGTCATCGGTCTCTACACCGGTCTAGGATAGTATTCAAAACTGAGGTCAATCACATGTGCTTGCTCCTCTTGATGCCCTATTACATCCTCTAAGCAAGAACTTAGTAGTATGATTTCGTTGTAAGGTACAAATAGGTGTAGTGCGTCGTAGTAACGATGAGTTTACATAAAAATATTTATTGTTCGTACAAAAAAAAAACCCTTCGGGGAATTTTGTATATAACGAACATGCCGTTCAAAATCATCCATGAAATATTTGCTTTCTGATAAAAAGAGCAAAAAAGGCGAAAGAAGACTTGTCTTACAGAGCCGCTGATGCGTTAGTGAATTCTCTATTAGAGATTCGAATTCGATGCGAAGACTATTTCTTCAGTAGTAATTATAGGGCCAATAGTCTCGCAAGTATACGAAAAGACAGACGGATAGAAGGGCAGACGAACAGAAAGGGCAGACGAACAGATGAATAGGCCGTAATTACAAGTTCCGTTTTTGTCATTAGATTATTACGGAACCCTAAGGTATAATCAATTTTTAAATAAATATTATTAATAACACCATATAATATAAGATTTAGATTAACATTTGTTTAGATTGACAGTCAGTCAAATGTCACTTTGATTATGTTCCTTCATATCAGCAGTTTTAATGTCAGTGAATTTTGAAACGTCTTGTTATTTATAAACGTTGATGTACGTCTATGTTCAGCTGAAAGTTTATTTCACACTTTAAATGTATTTATTTAAATAGTTTTGCCGCAACATTTGCGATAGTTGTTTATACTCATGTATCATAGTTATTTATAATATTTATGTGTATTTTATGCGACGTACCAGAGATTTTATATTTTTTATTTCTTCCTAACCTTAAATAACGTATAAAGGTGGTAGGAGCATTTGTGGTTCCATTTCGGCGGTACAACAATAAAATATATTTCTGCTTTAATGCACCTACAGAGTAATAATGTTGATAGAGACTATTATACTTGACGAAATTGATGTCTGTTCTATTTAAAAACCAAAAACTTCTAATCTACTAACTAATGTCCACCGTATAACAATGCTAATTCATCGAGTAACCGTCGATAAAGATTATTGGAGGATTTAGAGAAAATTAAATACATACATTTTTCTATCATTCATCTTCAAAGAACGTAAGCTAAGCTGAGGTTTATACCAACGATATATTTATTAATAGTTAATTTAAACGACATATTTGCAGATTCTGCAGAAAAAGACAAATCTACTGAAGCGGCTGTTGATGATGATAGCAAAGAGGTGACTTCGGCTGAAGATGCGGACGTAACAGCAGAACAAGAGAGCAAAGAAGATGCAGAAAGTAAGGAACATTCAGAAGAAGAGGATGTCCCATCAGTAGAAGTAGCAGACGAGTCATATGTATCTCAGGCATCTTTTGAACCAGAAGAAAGCAGCCAGGGTGATGACGACTCGAAAGAGGATGCAACTGTAGAGGAAACCACAGAAAGTGCCGAAGAACAGGATGATACCAGTAAAGAGGGCGCTGATGGAGACAGTAAGGAAGACGCATCTGCTGATGAACAAGAAATCGAAATTGGTACATAAATTATAAAATATTATTTTTTATTAATTTATAATGGAACTAACTTTTGACTTTCAAAATACAAAAATATGATAAAAAATGTTTTCAAGGATTTCAAGAAAAACCTCAATGAATTTATTTTTAAAATCTTAAACTAAAATAATGAATGCTACGAATAATTTTAAAACTTTAATGCCATGAATTTTATATTTTTATAGAAAGTGGCGAAGAAACAGGCGAACAAGTCGACGATGAATCCGGTAGTAAGGAAGACGCACAAGAAGAACAAAAAGATGAGGCAGATAGTGTAGAAGGTACTCCGGATAGCAAAGAGTCCAAGGAAGAAGAAAAAGATAGTAAAGAAGAAGCCGAAAGTCAAGAGGAAGATGCCAGTAAAGAAGTAGACCAAAGTGTAGCAGATGCTGAAGATCAATCAGAGGAAGCTGCCGATGCCTCTAAAGAAGAAAGTTCCGAAGACGTAAAAGGTGACGACGAAGAAAGTAAAGAGGACACGAAAGAAGAAAAAGACGACGATGGATCTCAAGAAAAGGCTGATTCTGAAGAAGCTACTGAAGAAGATAAAGGAGACGCTAGTGGCTCCCAAGAAGAAAAAGATGCTGCATCCAAAGAGGAAGAACAAGACAAATCTGACGAACAATCTGAAGAAGCCAAGGAAGAATCTGCAGAAAAAGAAGAATCTGTTGAAGTTGACGCCGCTGGAGGAGGGGTAGATGAAAAATCAGAAGAAGCTGATGGCTCTGAAGAAGAAGAAACTAAGGAGGGCGAAGAACAATCTGAAGAAGCTGGTTCTGAAGAGAAATCAGGCGAAGAAGAAGAAGAAGAAGAAGGAACGCCGGAAGAAGATTTATTAAAGGTACGCTATATAGTATTAACATGATTATTTTATTTATAATGATATTGTTTGTTGAATGACGAAGCAGAGCAGATATTTTCTGTTCTATTTTTGTTACAGACGTTAGAAATACCTGAAAATTTAAGATCACGTGACCACATCGTTCAAATTTTGAGACTGGATGAAGATGCAAGTGAATCGGAATTGATAATTGAAAAATCAGCTGATATAGTACTTAGAGATTTGAAGAGGTTGTATGAAAACTCGATAAAACCTTTAGAAGCTCTATACAAATATCGAGACTTAAGTAATAGGCACTTTGGTGATCCTGAAATATTTTCTAAGCCTCTAGTGTTGTTCATGGGACCATGGAGCGGGGGAAAATCCAGTATTTTGAATTATCTGACTGGTTTGGAATTTACAGAATGGTCTTTAAGAACCGGTAATGGAAAGAAAATTATATATACATTTTTTAATGTAGTTGTTGAATTGTTGATATCGATAGTATTGTTTTTTTAGGTGCCGAACCTTCTCCAGCTTATTTTAATATTTTGATGCACGGCAAAAATCCTGAGGTTCTTGACGGCACCCAGCTAGCGGCTGATTGGACATTCTCGGGATTGCAGAAATTTGGTCAAGGTTTAGAGGAACGCTTAAGAGGCCTCAGATACCCGAGCAAAATACTGGAAAAAGTAATAATCATCATTATTAATATTATGTTATTATTAATATTATGTTAATCATTATTTCAAGAAAATTATACTTTGAGAAAATTTTATAATATAAAAAATGGTTCTAAATGGTGGTAGAATTCATTAGGTTTCAACTGATTTGAAAGTATCGGACTTATAATAGTGGTACAAATTTCTGATTTGATACAGCGAGTGTCTTCATCGCTTGTTGTCATAA
>DWKL01002189.1:0-13091 GCA_018249415.1 Phareas burnsi | reverse complement strand
AGTAGTGACGCATCCATATACAACCTCAAACGGAACTTCGGTTTTGTTTGAGGTTGGATGTGGGTGTCCGTGGGCTGCGGTGACCACTTAACATCGGGTGGCCTGCATGCTCGTTTGCTACTTTAAAACATAAAAAAAAATCTCACTGCATTCGATTCATAGTAGGTACGGGCGTAACTTAAGGATATTAGTTAAATAAAATCCAGTACCATTTCCAATATATACATTCTGTTTGTTTGTAATATAAATTACTTGTGGTTGGCCATTATCTATAATTAACATTAACTGCTGTATACGGTTAGCTTGTTTTTTTATGTCCGCTAAATAGCAAACGAGCGTGCAGGCGACCTGATCTTTAGTGGTCACTGTATCCCATGGACATCTACATATAACCTCAACCAAAACTGAAGTTCTGTATGAGATCGTACAGAGATGCGTCATTACTCCTGAGGACTAAGATGGTCACCTCGCTGTAAGTGTGCCCGGCGACCGCACCTCTCCAACCGAAACACAAACTATTTCACGGCGAATTATGACGGCAACGGTGGTACTTCCCCGGTCGAACTATAGTTCTACCACCTATCAGTAATTACTTCAATACATTGTAAATGTTACACATAAGGATGAACCTACCCTAAATACTAATAGGTGGTAGAACTATAGTGTCCAGGAAGGTGCCACTAGCTTCATGATCCGCAATAAAGTAATTCTTATATTTCGATTGGAGGAGTGTGGTAGCCGGGTAAACTTACATTGAGGCGACCATCTTACGCTCGTATTTATAAAGTTAAAGTTACTTAAGTAAAAACCACTACTTAAGTAACCATTTTTATTTTATAGATCAGTAATTGCTTGAAGTTAGTCGCTGTCAGATTTAGAATCCCAATCCAAGTAATACATCAAATCAAATCAAGGACGACTTCATCAAGTGACAGTGATGACTTTAACACGAAAGAACAAAGCAACAAGTAATTACTTCTTTATAATACGGGCAGAGTAGTAACGCGTCTACGTACGACCTCAGATATGACTTCAGTCCTGTTTGAAGTTAGTGTCTATGGCCTGCAATAACTACATCAGGTGACATGCACGCTCGTTAGCTACTCTTCTGACACAAAAAATAATTAGACAATGGACCCACAAGCCACAAAACTGGAGTAATATAACCGCAATCTCACGAGCATTTAACTAAGCCACAGCGACACAAAGGCATTTGCGTTGTGTAATAACCCTAAATTTACTTTCTCTTTCGGCCCTACGGAGCGCAACGGTGGAATATATACGGCCTCGCAGCGGGATGTAATATAATAATGTCATATATTCGGAAATATAAATAATTATCGCTTTCGGTATTTTTAATGGCACCGTTTTTTAATAGGTGGTAGAACAATCGTTCGTCTGGGGAAGTTTCGCCGCCGCCTTCATAATCTACCGTAAAGCAGTTTTTGGGTTTCGGTTGGAGAGGTGCGGTTGCCAGACACACATAGCGAGGCGACCGTCTTAGTCCTCAGGAGTAGTGACGCATCCGTACCCAACCTCAAACGGAACTTCAGTTTTGTTTGGGGTTGGATGTGGGTGTCCATGGGCTGCGGTGACCACTTAACATCAGGTGGCCTGTAAGCTCGTTTGCTACTTTACAAATATAAAAAAAAAAAGTTGTATAAAATATATGTTACGATGGATGACTTCTAAGATACTGTTAAAAATATTCATACTTCTTAAGATATCAATCTAAATTAAAAGGAGGGAAATGACAACTAAGATGTAGGTTAAATACTTAAAATTACAAACATATTTATTTCAACAAAGATTAATACGATGTCGGTAAAAATATCTACGCAAGAAGCATTATTTTAAAACAATTTTGAAATCATAAGAATCCTGACTGTAAGTTGATCTTAAAAGATACATATATACTACCGAGGACTTATAACTTTTTAATAGGATATATGTAATATATTTCCTGTTCCGTGAATAAACGCTTCGCACAGCGATAAACCATAAACAAATAAATATTGTTTATGCCTACAAGCTCCCAAATTATGTTGTAATTGTAAATTACTATAATTATACAATATGTAATTTCGTTCCAATTCATGAAACATTAAAAAAGTAATTTATACTTACACTTTTATGATTACGTAAACAATTTTGGAAAGCAATATAAATAATATCGGAACGTTTGTCTCTATTCCTTAGTTTTCCTTAGTTATGTTGCCGAAATTACTCTGTATAAACTCATCTATTATATAAATAGAATCAGCAACATTTTTAGTATTTTAAAATTGCTGATAAAAAAAAATTAAAAATTAATATAAAATGCAATCGAAATATTGCTATGGCTTATGTGCGCCAAACCATATCTATTTTGGCTTGTTTCTAAAAACGTCAAGTATATAATCATTTAATAGATGGTAAAACGATAGATCGACAGAGAAAGTACCACCACCGCCCTCATGTATCGCCGTGAAGAAGGTTTTGTGTTTCGGCTGGAGAAGTGCAGTTTCCAAGCACACTTACAGCGAGGCGATCATCTCAGTCCCCAGGAGCAGTAACGCATCTGTGTAAGACCTCGGAAAAAACTTCAGTTTTATTTGAGGTTACACATGGGTGTCCATGGGCTGCAGTGATCACTTAACATCAAGTGGCCCGCACGTTCATTTGTTACTCTTCAAACATAAAAAAAAACAATCCGCATTGGAATAGCGTAGTGGAAGATACCCCAGACCGTCCCAAATTGCGGTTAGTAACTCCTTGTCCAGAGGGGCACAGAAAAAATATGGTATGTTACAAATGCAACTCTAAATTGTAATTATTATTTTTTAGGTGATAGACCCTATAGCGCCTCGATACACAGCTCTCGAGTCAAATCCAGTGCCGGTTAATCTAAAAGGGGTTAGCTCTATCAGCAACCTTACTGTGGCTTTACATCCCAAGAACCCTGAAGTGGGCAACAAGACCGTGTTGGTGGGACCCAGACTACTCATAGACCAAGTCGATGCGAAGATTCTGAAGGAGGGGGAAAATGCTACGTTTATCAACTATGGCAACATCATGATTGATAAAATTAATAAGTAAGTGCATATATAAGAACTTTAATTAATATGTAATTGTGTAGCCACTAGCGGACACCCATCCAACCGGCGATTCCCCCAGATGTTGCTTCACTTTGTGAATCACTTCTATTTTCTATATCATTTGTTTTATAAATATTATTATTCCTAGATCCTCAGATGGCACGGTGACCAGCGTGGAAGCCACCCCCAACCTCGACAACAAGGACTACAAAAAGACGTTGAAGCTGACGTGGCTGGCCGATTCCCCCCAGTCGCCAGCAATCGAGCTGTACTGCGTGTACTTCGATCACATTATCTCGAAACCGCTTCTGGGGAAGGATGAGGACTTCAAGCAATACATCGGACACCAGACGAGGGTGAGCAGATTTTCTTGCCATCCAAAATAATGTCATTATCATCGACACGTTAATGTATCATTACTGAGCTTCTTCTCTCAGAATGAGAAGGGTTAGGCCCTAGTTCACCTAGTTCACGAGTCCCACAAGTCCCGATTGGTAGACTTCACACTTTCGAGAACTGTCAGATGTGTATGTTTCCTCACAATGTTTTCCTTCTAATACACAAATAATTTCGAAAAATCAGAGATGCGTGCGGTTTGCGAACTCCAGACAACCGGCGTCAAAGCGTGACCATTTAACATCAGATGGCCTACAAACTCGTTTGCTACTCTTCTAGGATACAAAAAAAAATAACCTGCACGTGGAGACGCTAAGATGAATGTGGAACTTGTTTGCAAATCCTTCGTAGCAAACATAGTTTCAAATGAGACTTTGGCAGTATTAAAAATAACTTAAATATTTCCCCACAGTGGGAGATTCCAATGTTGGGTGAGCCAGAACTGAGCAAGCTGAAGGTGGGCGACATTATCCAGCTGCAGCGGCGCGGCTTCTTCAGGGTAGATGTGGCGCCTGCCCCGCCATCCCCCTACACTTCCAGATCCACCCCATTGGTGCTCTTCCATATACCCGAAGGGCATACCAAGGAAATACCGGGACAGGTAAGTGTTACTAATATAGTCATACTTCGCGCCAGACATAATGTCCACTTTAAATTGTGCGCGAAAAGCTACGCATTAGACTAAGTGATGGAATAGATTGCGAAATAATAATTATTGTTCTTTTTATTATTATTCTTGTCATTTGTTGCTATTTTGTTACTGTTATTGAAATAAAATAAAAATATTTCTGCAATAAATAATATTATCTGTTTTCTTAGTAGTATTTTTGTGGAAATACGATGAATTTGTCAGGTTACAATGGTCGACTATTTACACTGGCTATATTATCGCAGTTTCAGTCTGCATGTACTATTAGCGGTCATTATGTTTGGCGCATCGGTTTGCATGTATTCATTATTTTATTTAACACTTTGACTGCGGCAGTTAATATACGAAACAATCCGCCCGTGCGGCGCGCAACACAATACGCGTGTTTTTATATGGCGGTACGCACCGTATGCGTGCGAGCCGCACTGATGACTCGGATACGACAGGTGCGTTTGCCGCAGTCAAAGTGTTAATAGATAGACACAACTGGAATTCTTCCGGGAAGATACCATCGCAGCCTTCGGAATTCACCGTGAAGCAATTCTTTACCTTCAGTTGGAAAGGTGTGGTTGTCAGATACACTTACAAGCGAGGCCACCTACAGCCTTCAGGTGTAGTAACGCGTCTACATACCTCTGATAGAATTTGAGATTAGATGTCCATGGTCTGCAGTGACTACTTAAATTTAACATAACGTGGTCTGCACGCTCGTCTGCTACTCTTCTAACATAAAGAAGTAATCATCTTTGGCCTGTGACGTTACTGTGTGGTCTGCCATCTGGACTTCTGGGTCTGATACCCAAACAGAAAATCATCTTAACACATTTACTGCGGCAAACGCACCTATCGCGTTTCACACCCGTGCGGCTCGCACGCATACGGTACGGGCCGCCGTACCAACAACTAACTAACGTAAACACGGAAGAAGTGTTGTGTTGCACGCCGCACGGGTGGATCGTTTCCAATATTAGCGCCGCAGTCAATGTGTTAATTTAAATGTCGCTGTCCCGAGTCTTGATCTTGTTTTACTTCTCATCGCGTGTATCCCATATTTCTTTTGAAAGGACGAACGCTTGGTAATTCCAGCTTGTTAAATGTTAGTCCGTAGTTTTTTGAAGTTAACAATAATGAAACCAAACTAAGGGACCGTCCTGTACGGTATGACGGTATGAATTGTACTGTAATAAAGAATAGAATAGCGTAAAATGAGCATCAGAAAATAACACATATGCTACTGTGTTGATTTATGAAATCGAAATTGTTGATATTTCCCATTGACTTTACACGACATAAAAGATCAATACAAATGGCGCCACATTCATGAAGGTATCAGAAGTTATGTATCTATGTGAAATTTTTAAGTAGCATAGTAAAAGTATCAAATATATAAGTTACATTTTATTCAAAGGTAGAACTATAGTTCGTCTGGGGAAGTACCACCGCCGCCCTCACAATCCGCCATGAAACAGTTCGTGTTTCGGTTGGAGAGGTGCGGTTGCCGGACACACTTACAGCGAGGCGACCATCTTAGTCCTCAGGAGTAGTGACGCATCTATATACGACCTCAGACAACTTCAGTTTTCGTTTGAGGTTAAATGTAGGTGTCCATGGGCTGCAGTGACAACTTAACATCAGGTGACATGCACGCTCGTTTGCTACTCTTTGAACATAAAAAATAACACATTTGTGTGCGATTAATTACTCCCTTCCATTGGAAGAACTAACCATATCACAATCGAATCGCCCTGTATAGTTTGCGAAACATTTAGAGCGAGTTAGGTCTACGCTCTAATTGTAACTTTTGCTCTCTTGCACGTTATAAAACAAATATCTGTCTGGAACAATGATTGGGAAACGTATTTTGTGAACGTTAAAACCCCAAAAGATATTATCTCCCGAGATAGATTCTGGCACAGCGCAGTGGTTATTCCCGGTCATTCTTCGTTTTCAGTACAAGGATGATTAATATCGGTCTTTATTTCAAATGTATCTTCATATACATATTGAATTGATGGATATACATTTTTAACAGAGATGGTACCACTCACTAGGTTTCACTCGGCTATAAAAATCAGGTTTAATGTTATAATTTCAGTTTTTAAATAAAAACGTATTATTTAAAAGAAATCTTTGTTTTGACTTTGACCCTTCTCCCTCCCTTTGAACTATATTCATAACGAGGTAACTTAGGTGCTTATATAGGTACCTAATGTACCTAACTATGTTTTATTAATGTAAAATTTCATGGACACCTTATCAAATCTTGTATTATCCTTTGCTTGTATAGAAAAGGAATAAATATCTTCAAACAAAATTTAGTATTTTTAAAATGACCTTAAATTTGTCGTATGATTTAAAATTTTACATGCTTATGTACAGGGTGTTGCAGTAAATTGTACAGTCGTCATGCAACATACTGCAACATCTATACATTATTTCGATATACGAAATGCGTGATAAAAAAATACATATAACTTAAGAATTTTTATTAATTAACACTTTATATAGTCATCTTAAGTACTTTCAAAAATAATTACGTATTTACCGTAAATTACGGTTATTAACAAACAAATCAATAAAACATACATTAAATAAAGTTTCCATTTCTTCATCGATAACAAAATAAACAAAAATATTTGCGTAAATTTACAATAAAACTTCTTACATAGGGGGCATAGGTTTTGTAACTTAATTAAGCAAGCCCTACTTAACCGCGGCTCTATTAAATAATTATTACATAACAAATACACGTGTGTACATTATAATTGTGGACATGTCAAGAAAACGAAACATAAAATAAAGTCTCCAATTTCTTCACCGATTCGATAATAAAGAAAAATATTTGTCTTAATTTACTTTAAAAACTTCTCTTACATACGAACATAACAGCGCTTTAATACGTTGACTGCGGCAGCTAATATTTGAAACAATCCACCCGTGCGGCGGACAACGCAAAAGGTGTGTTTCAGTACGGCGGCGCACACCATACGCGTGTGAGCTGTACGGGTGGCTCGGACAGTAAAACACGACAAGTGCGTTCGCCGCAGTCAAAGTGTTAAGCTTATTACGCCAGCTTATCAGACTTGCCATAGTTGAGACTCAAGTGAGCGGAATGTAATCAATGAGACCATATCCCAGCGCATAGTCCCGCGGCTTGCGTTGATCGTAACCGATCACCGAAGTTAAGCAACGTCGGGCGCGGTCGGAAGGTGGATGGGTGACCGCGTGGCTAAATATCGTGCGCGCTTCCGTGCTCCGGAGGGCACGTAAAGCCGTCGGTCCCGATAGTTATCACTGGATAGCAGTCGTTAAACCTTATCGGAGGCCTTGAGGCCGGTGTGAAAACATTCGACTCGGGGTGGCCACTAAACCGTATCCACCAATCCGCATCGGAACAGCGTAATGGAATATGCTGTAACCCTTCCCCAGTTGTGGGAAAAGACCCGTGCTCAGCAGTGGGACATAAAGGGTGGGAGCCATTAGACTTACGTTTTCGTACTACCATTTTGCGGTAAAATTACATGCAAAGCGAATGTGACGTATACGCGGACCTTACAATATTTATTAATATTTAATTAGCGTGTAAACGTCGCGTTTACGCAACAAACACGTTTACGTTTTGTGAACGGTTGCACTTCACAAACACCAGTGTGAAGGCGCTCTTACATTAATTCTTAGTTATATTTGTCATCATTTTCACCACGCTTGATACTCGTAAGCATCGTAAATAAATGGATTATCGTAAACAAACTCTATGGATAATCTATATCTCGGGTGCATTGTCAACATTTTTTCTAAGAGTGTTACAAACATAGCCAATTTTTTAATATCACAGTTCCGTTCAGCTATGCTCCTTTGGTGGGCCCAATTGTGAAAGTACGCATCATTTATTGACTTTTTAAGTTTATTGTTCCTTAAGACGTTGTTAATAATATTTATTTTCTGAAACAAGTTTTTTTTATATATTTGAGGAGCAGTAAACGAGCGTGCAGGCCACCTGCTGTTTAGTAGTCAATGCAGCCCATGGACACCCACATGTAACCTCAAACAAGACTGAAGTTCTATCTTAGGTCGTACGTAGTTGCGTCACTACTCCTGAGGACTAAGATGGTCGCCTCGTTGTAAGTGTGCCCGACGTCCGCACTTTATCACCGAAACACAAGTTTATGAGGGCGGCGGCGGTACCGCCCCTGTCAAACTATAATTCCATCTATCAAATATAATTTGCCGAATCGTTTAAATTTGCTGACAATAAACATGTGACTTGTACTTCATACAAGTCTAAAGGCGACGATGGCCTGCCTGTTTCCTACCTTTGTTTTTACAAAAATACAATAATCTCTTTACCTGTCCCTTGAATCCAATCCTTCTCATAAACTTTGTACCGCTGAAATGTTTGTTAGCAAATCGTGACATTCTGATCATATCACATGGAACTGGACCCAGCGTACACATTTGTTTATACAAAATATCGTTGTTGAATATCCCCGGTAACAATTTTTGGTTAACAGCCATTTCGTATAGTACCAAAGCCGTCGACCACACGTCTATTTGAAAACTAGCCGGGTACCCCAATATCACTTCAGGGGCTCTATAGTTCACCGTTCCATTATTAGGTAGAATATGCATTCGGTTTACGTAGCATAAATTATCAAATCCACAGAGTTTTAGCGCATTATTAAAACTGTTTAATAAAATATGCTTTGGTTTAATATCTAAAAAAATAATAATAATAAGGACAAATAGAAAACGTAAAAATCGTAGGATACGGAACATCTTTCCGTGAAATCCTGTTCAAGTGGAACAGATATGATTAGTAGCCAGCAATTATACAATTAATATTGTTATTTTTATTTTACTCAAATATATTATTCGAAAACTATTTTTTTTTTTACCTGAATGAACCACATTATTGACTTTCAAAGCCATTACAGCTGCCACTAATTGCCTGGCGTAATCTTGAACGTGTTCTATAGAAAATGGCTTTTTGACTTCAGTTAGTACTTCCTCTAAATTATTTGGGTAGTAATCCATCAATAGATACCACTTGTTGGCGAAGTTAAAAGCGTTTACCAAGTAGACGGTAAACAAATTATTTTTAGGTATGCCATTTTGAAGAGAGTACAACATCTGTTTCTTTTTCGCATTCATAATATGTTTGTGGCTAAAAATAAGAAAGCAACGAATTTTGTTTTCAAATTTTTTACGATATTTTACATTTGTTTGTTCAGGGAAAATATAAAAAAATATTTAATTTATAAAATGAAAATAATATTGCCAAATCGGGATACTTCACTTAAACGATTTAAGGGCATAAAATTTTCCGTTAGGATGTTTACATTGGAAAACATTAGAGAATCTTCCGCGGTGAATTATTTTTGTTATAGAATATTTTGTGCCCAAGTGAGCAAATATAGTTTGTTCTAGTTCTTGTACGATTTCTACGTTTATATTAGGTTTTATGTATTGATATGAAGACATTAATATGCTTTCTCGATCTCCTTTTTCATCAATACGCAATGTGGTAGTTTGAAGAGAATCCTTATTAGATATAACGTTTTGTTTATTTTTATAAAAATGTTTCTCAGTATTTTTATCTTCTACACTATTAAAGTCTTTAGGGTTACTGGTTTTATTTGGGCTTCCAAAACTTTTGGCCCTTTTATCTACTGTACTAACAGATACAGACTCCTGTTCATCTACTTTATTTTTCTGCTCCATTTGATCAGGAATTATTTGGCCAATGTTAGGAAAACTATGGCTTCGATTGTCACTATTTCTGGCATTTTCCACTTCATCATAAGATTTTTGGAAATAGTTTTTGGATTTTTCAGCTTCTTTATTCTTTTTTTGTTCTTCTGATAGTGCAATCGTTTTATCGCCAAGATTTCGTTGTTCGTTCTGTTTATTTCCAATGCATTTTACCTGTTTGGTTTCATTTTCATTCAAATTTAATTTTAAATCTATATTTGTGTCTGCTTTTACTGAGACGTTATTAATGAATTGCTATTTAATATTCTTTGCTTCTTTTACTTTCGTACAATCATTATTTTTGCTATCAACAAAATCTTGTAAAGTTTCTGAACGAATAGATTTATTTGTAAGATAGTCTGAAAAGTGATTATTATTATCTTGTTTTGTTTTTTCTAAGTCGACAGTTATTATTTGTGTTTCTTTTGTTATTAAGGACATGTTATTAGGTTGATTGAGTTTCGTTTTGATATCACACAAACTTTCATTAGGTCCAATGTTTTGTGTATCAATCAATTCATTCTCATGGTTGGTTTGAATATTATTAATAGTTTCGATCTGTCGATCTGACAATAAAGTTTCTTTTATCTGAGGTAACATTTGAATGTTTTGGTTTTCTTCCTTAATATATAGCATCACTGATTGATTATCCAATAGTACATCAGTATTACTGCCTATTAGTCTATAGTCTAATATATTATAATTTTCAGTATACTGAGTACGGATATGTTCATTACCACTGAAAAATAAATTTTAATTTAAAATACATTAAATATATCAATAACAATAACAAATCAGGCAAATAGCGTTTGCCTGATTTGTTTGCGGACTCAAATAGTGTAATTTACTTCAGTTTATATTTTTAACATAACAATTTTTTTTTTATGATAGTACGCTAATGATAAAATACATTAGTTGTAAGTCTTCATTTCCAAATAATATTTTCAGATGGTTTTTAAATTGTTAGTCAATTTATTTAGGTAAATGGTTAATAAATGTCTAAAATGTACTTTGTTCCATAACAATGAGCTATCATTGATAAAAAATAGTTTCGTTACTTTTCTACATTTCGCGTATACTAGCACCCCATAGAATAGTGTTCGTTTTCTTTATATTTATATACATATATTTTATATTTCTATGTATATATATTTTTTATATTTATATTAATAACTCAAAACAAACCTGGAAAGTAATTCTTTGGTACCATCAATAGATTGCTTTACTAAGTCATCATCTTCCTCGCCTTTTAATATTTCTATTAAGTCTAATGCATCATTATCATAAGTGCCATTTAAAATATTAGTGTTTACTTTACTGTTTTCTTTGTTCAAAGATATTTCAGTATGACACTTTTTATTTTCTCGATCACAGACGTTTAGACTTTCTACGATTTCATCAACATCAAAATCATTGAGGAAATCGAGATCTACATTTTGTGTTCTGTTGCTTTCATTGCTATTACAAGGTTCGTTAGAATTTGTTTCATTGTTACATACTACGTTAATCACAAGCTTAATTTTTCTGTATTTTTTTGTTTTATGTAATTCATTTTTCATCGATGATTTAATTGTTCTCCCATGTTTAATATTTGTTGAATCTGATTTAGTTCTTGGTAATTTTACTTGTGTACCCTTATGAAAAACTTCTTTGTTGCAAGTGACTTTTTTTGTCGGTTCATTATTATTGTTCGTTTTTTTCAAAGCAGTTAATTTGTTTAAGTCATTAATATCATATTTTTTTGTGACCTTTAAAATACTTTTTACAGAAGTCACTTGTCCAATAGAACATTGCTGCGTTTTGCATATCTTTGTATTATCGCTAAAATAACTTGTTGATGGTTTAGACTTTTCCATGCAGTTTTTGTTCGGATTCAATTTATTTTTCACATTATCTTTTATTTTATCTTTCTTGTAGTTTGATTTTACCGTAACGGGCTCAAACTTACATTTCTCAAATTCACTTAAACGATTTTGCTTGTGTGTTATGTCGGTCTGGTTTCGTGAAATCCTAGTATTTCTGTGTTTTTGAGATGCCTTAATCGCATCATCTGGTTCTTTACGTAATTTTTCTACCTGTGATGTGCAACCAACACAATCATCAATTGGATATTTTAAGAAATTATTTTGTATAATATCTGTTTTTAGTTTCTTTGATGTTGTAAGGTTATTTTTGTATTCATGTGTCCTCGAAAATTGAGACTTGGTAGAATTATTTTTAGAAGTTTCGATATTTTTTTGCACTCTAATATTTACGCATTCATTTTGTGATTGCATGTTTTCTTTTGTAGAATCTTTAATATAATTAATATCTTTAATATATTTTTTCTTTGTTTTCTGTGTTTCTATCAGATTTTTAGATTTTTGGTTAGATTTGTTTTGAAAGCTATTTGTTTTTATTACAGTTTTTATTTTTTTTGATTGGCTACATTTTTCAGATTCAGTACTTGTAGTACAAATTGAGTTTGGTGTGTTGTTTGACGTCGTAACTTGAAGTGGTGTAATACACCTTTTAGATGCATTTTTCTTTGGTATCTTATGCTCCTGTAAAACACATCGTTGCACAGGTTAAATTATGTATTACATTTAGGCTTAACAAACTTAACAAAAAACATGTTGCAGATATAAGTGCAAAAATATACAAAAACAAACTCACCTTTGCATTTAGCAGGGATTGTCTTTATATGTAATGTAACAAACATTGCTTTTCAAGACGATCCTTACTCTACCACTACACAACATTATATCTAATCTAAATTTTGCAAAAATGTTCTTATTACGTAATCTATCTATAATGATTTAAACTATACATATTATGAAAGAGAGATTGGTAGTTCATTGAGGGGATCCGATTTTGAAATATAGAAGAATTGTTGACAATTCATTAGAAAAAGTATTTGCGGAAATTTTGGCCTTATAGATACGAAAGGATCATTTTATCAAAGTTAGTATTGTGAACTTTTTTTAAAAGGTGGTAAAACTATAGTTCTTCCAGAATGATACCACAACTACTCTTATAATCCGCCGTGAAGCAATTCCTATGTTTTAGTTAGAGAGGTGTGATTGTCGGGCACACAACGAGGCGACCATCTTCGTCCTTAGTGACGCAACTACGTACGACCTCAAATAGAACTTCAGTTTTGTTTGAGGTTAGATGTGGATGTTCATGGGCTGCAGTGACCACTTAACATCGGGTGGCCTGCATGCTCGTTTGCTACT
>DWKL01002188.1:0-13091 GCA_018249415.1 Phareas burnsi | reverse complement strand
ATGCAACTGGGTCGAAATATAGGCAATTAAAAAACCGCATATCGTGAGTACCCGTTACGTAATTAAAGTGTATAATTCAGTATTTCCCTTCTTCTTTTTAATAATGTTTCGAGAATTGTCAGTTTTAGACTGCATTAAATGCTATATTTTTCTAACATTTAATTTAAAGGCTAAAATGATTCGATTTGTGGCATGATACTCTGATAGAACTAAATTAAATTGCAATGTTGTATATGTTCAATAGAGAGTTGTAGCTCCAGTATACTGTGGAGTCCCGTAAACTGGGTAGTAATATTCAAATCGAATAATAATAAACAAACATGCAAGACCATTACACAAATACCCAAACCCAGAACAAAAATCTAAAATCATTACCTGGACGTCTGCCTGGCCGGGAATTTAACCCAGAACCTCCGTGTGAGACCAGTATAGTAACCGCTTCGCTATGCGGGTCATCTTGTATAGTCGTGTGTCGTAACAGTAATCGATGTGTGAAATGTGTATTTACAGAAAATGTATAAACTACATTCTGCGCAACACGCTCGGCAAGATGTTGGGGGAAAAGGCGCAAGCGTCGGCGTGTAAAGAGATCGTACAGATCGTCGCCAAACAGATGAACAGCATCGACTTCAACCCGGAGAACGCTAAGGACTGTAACCAGGTAATAAGTATAAGGTTTCCAGACTTTGCGCGCCCGTGTTTGCCGCGTACGTGCCAGATGTGAAATGAACTTCCTCCTGTGTGTATGTATCTAAATAAATATTTTTTATGTTTTAAGTTTAACAAACGAGCATGCAGGCATCCTGATGTTAAGTTGCTACTGCAATCCATGGATGCCCACACTTAACCTCAAACAGGACCGTAGTCCTATCTGAGGTTGTACGTAGATGCGATTCTGAGTACAAAGATGATCGCCTCATCGAACTCAACCGAAACAAGAGAGTTGATTAATGGCGGATTTTTTTATTTACCCTTTATTGCAAAATGTTACAATGCGGAATTAATGTCTAGTGGCATTCTCTACCAGTCAACTTTCGGTGATAGTATTTAACAGGCCCATAATTACTAAAATACTATAAAAAAGGGAATATAAATAAAGAATAATTATACTCTACTTAGGGTAGGGACATACACTCATAAGGCTAGATTAAAGAAACCCTCGGGTTGACTGCGGCTGCGGTCTCTTTCTACACCTATTTCTATTATATACTATATGTTATATTAAATGATTTCTACATTCCAGGAGACGCTTTTCAGTCAACATCTGCTCGTGTGCGCCTTGACGGAGGCCGGGGAGCTGGCCTTGCAGTTGGGCACCTCCGTGCAAAACCTCGTGTCCGACACGTCGCTGAACATGATCGATACTATATTTACGGTGAGTGGACAATAAAGATCGTACGTTTCCCGGATTAAAGTGTGTAAAATTTTGCTTGTTGTTTTAGGCCGATAGCTTACAGACGTCTTGCTTTCCCTAAATGAAATTGTTAATGTTTTGACTTGAACTGCGCGTATGTTTTGTTTATAGATTCGTGTAACATGCGACGGCGTAGATTTATGAATTAAAAAATTAAAAATAATATCATCAAACGAAATTTTAGTAGCCCAATGTAAATATTAAATGATTAATTAATATTACTATTTAACAACTATAATACATAATATCAGCTGAAAAGCAGCATGCGAATACAGATTTTTTCCATTCTCACGGACCGCACGGTAATTGCGTAACATGTACACACAAATACGCAGAATGTGTTTGTTTTTTAACATCTGAACAGTATGTCATTAAGGTCGTGTACTCTGTAACATCGTTTAGATATTAATTATCACTTGCTTGAACTGTGAAGGAAAATATCGTGAGGAAACCTACATGCCTGAGAGTTCTTCATAAAGTTCTCGAAGGTGTGTGAAGTCTAAGCACTTGGTCAGTGTAGCTATGGCCTAATCCTTATTCATTCTGAGAGAAGACTCGTGCCCAGCAGTGGGACATTAATGGGTGGATGATGACTCTGTGACATCATGGCAGGTGTTGGAGCACCCGTGCGTGGCGGCGCGCCTGGCGGCCGCGCGGAGCGCCCGCTGCGTGTGCGTGGCGCTGCCCGCGCTCATCGCGCCGCTGCTGGACCGCTGCGTGGACGCGCTCGACGTGCCGCGCCCCACACCGCATCGGATATCCGGTATTTTTTATTTTTATATATCTTTTTTTTTTACTATGTTATGTGTAGTGGAGACAGCAATACGTTGATGTTACCAGTCGCTGCCGTTCATGGACAATTACTGAACTCAAATATAACTGAATAGGACTATAGTTGAAATCTGAATTCTTAAGTAGGTGAATTGTTACTCCTTCAGGCAAGCGGTACACTACACTACTAGGTACACTACCTTACTACTTTTCAATCCAAAACATTATCAGCTTTACACCGGTTATAAGGCAAAAATATGTCTGATAGTACTGCGACCGAAGTTTTAACTGGACTGACCTATTAACTGGATAATGTACTAAAATATGTATGAAACTAACGTTATATTCTCTCAAACTTTAGGCAAGACAATCTGAACCTGAACCTTATAGACATATAATATAATGCACAAAGAAATATTACACTGCATGGTAAAAAAATATATATTTTGCTCAACGTGATATAAAAGGAAAGATAGAGAGAAATATTTTTCTTAAATAATACTTTGATGTTTGAAGTGAGCAAACCTCTTCTAGCACCTATCCAAACATTTTAAACTGAAATTCCTTAGATATTAAGGTTATGTAATATGTGTTCCAGGCTACTCAGCAGCGCTGTCCGCCATCCTGGGCGCAGTGCGGCTGTCCCCGCTGGGCGTGCCGCACGGCCGCGGGAAGGTGGCGTTCAACGCGGCCGAGCAGCTGCTGCGCTCCGCCGGCCAGAGCAGCCGCCTCACCGCCGCAAGGACCAACGCTGGCTGGCTCATTGTTGGCGCTATATGCACGTTGGGTGAGTTGTGGCTAGTTACAGTATTCAGTGATTACTTATTATGTATTAAACTTCGATTCTCCTGTATAAATGTGAGATGTAAAGGAGTATATCTATCGGCTTAACTCTTTAATTCTTACCTGCTATAGGTGTGCCTGTCGTGCGTGGATTATTGCCTCGGATGCTGTTATTGTGGAGAAACAGTTTTCCTCGATCTGCCAAGGAACTTGAATCGGAGAAGGCTAGAGGAGATGCTTTCACTTGGCAGGTAAGTTTCACGTTATAATAAATTACGGATGTCGTACAATATACAAAAGTTTTAATAAGGGGGATATGGGGGGATTATGGATAGCAATCAATTACTATTGGCATAATGTTTGTACTTGTCGTTTCCATACTATTGAAGTAGTTGTATTCCGTTTGTATATTTTTACCATTTCTGTATTTCTGACATTTCATACATTTGTAATTTTGTATTTTGTAGGTTATGGTCTATGGATCTCGAGCTATTTCTTTGTATAAGCATCACGCGTTACACTGCCATTTGTGGCGATGGCATAAGATAGATTTGATTAAGGAGTTATGTGAAGTTGAGTATTTGTGGGTGTTTCAGGTGACCCTAGAAGGTCGGGCCGGTGCCCTATCAGCACTGCACAGTTTGTTGATCCATTGTCCTTCGCTTGTCAACAATGATGACACTGCAAAGAGATTGACTCAACCCATCGATGGAGCCATAGCAGTTCTCACTAAGTAAGTTACATAAACTATAGTTCGGCCGAGGAGGTACCACCGCCGCCCTCATAATTCGCCGTGAAACAATTCTTCTGTTTCGTTTAGAGAGATGTGGTGGTCGGGCACACTTACAGCAAGGTGACCATCTCAGTTCTCGGAAGTAGTAACAGATTTACGTGCCACCTTAGATAGGACTTCAGTCTTGTTTGTGTTTAGGGTGTCCTTGGGCTGCTATGACCACTTAACATCAAGTGACCTACACGCTCATTTGCTACTCTTCTCACATAGAAAAATCTATGGAACTTTTTTGTATTGACATTGAATTTATACGCATACCTTTGGAATAACAACAAGCAATTAATCCCATTTTGTGTACTCGAGCTAGCTTTTTGATAGATGGTAGAATTAAAGTTCGACTGGAGAGGTACCTCCGCTTATTGATAATCTGGAGTCAAGCAATTCTTGTTGCGATTGGGGTGGGTTGGGAGGTGTTGTTGTCGGGTATACTAAATAGCGAGGCGACTATCTTAGTCCTCAGGAGTAGCGACGCATCTACGTACAACCTCAGATAAGACTTCAATCCATTTTGAGGATATGTGTGGATGTCCACCTTTACCACCACTCTTCCGACTTAAAAGAAATTGAATGGTAATAGTTAAGGCGAATAAATATCTATCTAAAACTGTATATATTTCAGTGTCGGTGGGGTGGTACGCAACTACGGGGGCGCTTTGAAAGCCCCGGCTGCTCTGCTGCGGTTGCGCCTCTACCAAGCATGTGCGGCGCTCGGGCTGATGGGTGCCGCGCCCGCCGCCCCGCTGCTGCGGCTGTTGGCTGCCGAGCTCGCTGGCTCAGCCGACCCCAGCGGGGCTACAGTGGCTACTGGTATGTAAATGTTCGATATTTTTTAAAACTAAACATAGCAAACCTAATACTAATAAAGTAAACCGAATGAGCCCGGAGGTCCACCTGATGGGAAGTGGTCACCGTCGCCTATGGACATTTGCAACACCAGAGGAGTCACTAATGTATTGGCGGCATTTTTTGGAGCCTTGTGCTGTTTACGTGTTGCTCCAGGAATACTTCAGGTGTACCCAGTACTAGCAAGGGTTTATGTATGTGATTCAAAATGTAATTTAATACGATATAAAGCCCACACACATATAAGTACCTCTAGTGGCGGTAACATTATATATCTATTTGTTGCCTATATTTATTTTCCATTTTCACAAGTCCGGTTGTGGTATTTTATTTTTATTTAGTTACACTTTATTGTAAAACTTGTTTACAAAGGGCGAACTTAATGCCTTAAGGTATTCTCAACCAGTGTTGTATTATTTATTTTATTATTAGCCTCGTATTGTATTGTAGCAAATTATAATAGCAATATTTTTGAATTAATTACACATTTCACGTCGTAGTCGAAAAATTTTAGAAAATTACTCTTAGACGAAAAAATAATTGATCAAAAAATTTATGAATACTATTATTTATAAAGAATTTAAGAAGAATATTATAAACAATTTCATATTTTCTTTCAATACAATTGATTTGGCTAGTGTCGGCTGTGGCCTGATATTTCTCATATTGAGAGGAGACTCGTGTCCAACAGTCAGGTAGTAATGGGTTGTTGATAATGACGATTACCGTTAAATTTTCATTATAAGAAAATTTTGTTGTTACTTACAGGCATGTTGAGGAATGCGATGTATCCCCGCGACACCATCTTACTGGGCGAGGAGGGGTGGATCTACGACACGGATCACGCTGAAATTGAGGAGCAAGTGAGATTAAGTTATTAATTAATTTACAATAAGTTAAGTTTTTTTTTGCAACATTTTAGATGAAAATAATTGATATGAAACCAATGAAAATGTTAACAAATATGTTACCTTACCTTTATTTTAAATTCGACAAAGCGACTACTACACTTTATGAACTCACTGTCTCTAGGGAGTCCAGAGTCCAACTAAAAGTACCCTGAGAGGAAAACGTTTGAGTGACGTACGGATTGGCCATTAACTATCTTCCTCCGCCAACCCGCGTTGGAGCAGCGTGGTGGAGTATGCTCCAGATCTGGCCCAATTGTTGGAACACTCATTCCCAAAAGAGTTGAACTTGAAAAGAGTTGCCATGGAAGTTTATACATAACAATAACGTCTCCAGCTGATATCGCCGCTGAGCGCGAGCGGGTCGGGCGCGTTGGAGCACGACGCGAGTTGCCTGTACGGGGCGCGCGCAGCCGCGCAGCCGCTGGGCGTGGCCGTCATCGATGCCTCCGTCGCGCTCTTCCCGCAGATTTTCGGCCGCGCCGCCAACAAGCACCGGTCTGTACTCTGTTTCTTCGCTATTGTTGTTTTAGGGCATCTTATGTATATGTAACCCATTTTTATTGTTGATTTATCTTTATATGTCCATAATCTTAAATATATCATTTATTTTTCAATTGATTTTACAGACAACAGATGCTAGAACACTTCGCGGAGTGTGTGAAGATGTCCAAAGGCACCCGGCAAGAGGCGATACAAATTAACGTGTACACAGCTTTGTTGCTGGCATTGCGCACTCTCGCTGAACAGAAGAGTTCGTTGGGTCAGGAAGCCGTGAAGAATACTGCAACTGATTTGATTATTGTGAGTATTTTAACACAACACACACACATCTTTACATATTTTCGAAGTAGCACTAAGCGAGAACCTAAAATATTAGAAATATTAAATTGTTATTATTATACCTAGTTCTGAGTTATTACAAGATTCGGATGTCCTGAGGCATTCACAGAACCCTAAGATGCAGGGCTCTTAAAAAAGGATGAGAAAAAGGTCTTCATTAAAGTAGGCAAAGTATTTTTAGTCCTCTGGTGTTATAATTGGCGGTGGTTACCACATTCCAATAGGCAGGTTGGCAGGTTTGCCTATCTTTAAGTTGATTTATGAAAATACATAGTACAATATATTATTCGATTTGTGTTTCAAACTATAGTATAAATTCTAACATAGTTTCAAGATGTTTGTCCACCTTGGTTTACATATTTTTATATATTCAATTTCAATATCAATAACCAAAAAATGTTCATGTTCTCTTGGCTTTTATACAGAACAAGCGGTGCAGAATGACTCCATAATCCACGTCCGATAACAAACGATTTTTTTCTGACCTTGTTACTCAGTAAACATGTAATTTTCATTCGTTAGGCTGGTTTATCGTCAAACAGTGCGACAGTTCGAGCTGCGGCCGCGTCTTGCGCCGGTCGGCTCTGTGGATGTATCACTGAAGCGGAGAGCCAAGCGCTGAGCGAGAAGGTCATCGCACTGGCGAGGTCCTCCGTCAACAGGTCGACGAGGGCGGCCGCTGCAGCCGCAGTGGGCGCGGTGCAGCGGGCGAGAGGCGCTGCGTCGAGCGCTGCTGCGCTGCCGGTGTTGCGGGCATTGGCACAGGACACGGCGGCGGTTGAAGTCCAGGTAGCATGAAAACGTGTACGCATATACATATTTTTTTATAATAAACATAGCGAAAAGGCAGACGGGATACCTGATGCAAAGTGGTCATCATTATCTATGGATATTTGCAGCGTCAGAGGAATCGCCAATGCAACGTTGATTTTGAAGAAAAGTTCTATGCTCTTCTTCTGAGAAATCCTACGTTATAATGTTTCCTGCACTGCAATTTTAAGAAGCAAGCTTAATACTAATATTTAGCTTAATGTATTTAACAAACAAACTACGAGCTAGACTATTCTTAATTATTATTAATGCAAATATATTGACATATATACATTTTAATTTTTTATGTAAGAAGAATAGCAAACGACCACTTGAAGTTAAGTGGCCACTGTAGTCCATAGAGACCCACAAGTAAAATACGTAGGACACTCACGTCTAATCTCTTATCAGGACTAAAGTCCTACCTAGGTCGTACGTAGATGCGTTACTCCTGAGAACTTTGGTGGTCGCCTCGTTTGTAAGTGTACATCACAACCGTATTGCTCTAACAGAAACACTTTTAAAGGTGGTGGAACTACCGTCGCCCTCATAATGTGCAGTTTTTGTATTTCGGTTGGAGTGGTGCGGTTGCCGAGTACAGTTACAACGAGGCGACTGTCTTAGTACTCACGAGTAGTGACGCATCTACGTACGATCTCGCATAGAACTTTACTTTTGTTTGAGGTAAGATATGGGTGTCCAAGGGGTGCAGTGTCCACTTAACATCAGGTGGCCTGTACGCTCGTTTGCTACTCTTAGAATATAAAAAAAAACTTGCTCAAGCACACGCTTATGCAGTCAAGAATTGTTTCACGGCGGGTTATGAGGCCTGTGATGGTATCGCCCCGGTCGAACTATATGAAGTATATATATCACATATGACAATATGGTAAATAAATGTTGATATTCTTTATTAACATAAAGTTGTATTCTGAAATGTTTCTCAGGTGTGGTCGCTTCATGCGTTATCAGTACTGGTGGACGCTTCGGGACCGATGTTCCGAGGCCACGTGGACTCCACGCTCAACCTCGCTTTGAAGCTGCTGTTCACCGCGCCACCCTTCCTAGAAGACCTGCAGAGAAGCATCGGAAGACTGCTGTCTGCTTTGATCACTGTCGTTGGGCCGGAATTACAAGGTACTATAAAAAGGAAATTTGTTTTACTACCAATATAACAATATGTAATGTTGAAAAATATTTGCAATTGAATCAAAATTATATTTAAAAGTTAACTACAATAATATGTCGGATCATGAATACGTGATGTAAGGTTTACAATAACAATTAAAGAGTTTGCCCTCCTCATATTCCATATATTCTATTCATAAAAACATAAAAATAAACAATTTTTACTTAGTAATTAATTAAGAAGTGATATACTAAACAAACATATACCATAAGAGAACCATATTCCATAAGAGTTGTAGTTTATACTTATTACTATAATTTTAGAGCAGACCCATTAGCTGTCCATTTGTTACTAGGTCGCATCATGAATAACTTGATACATTGTCCCCAGCGTGCGGCGGCGCGGCGGTGGGGCGGTTCATCTGCGCGTGCGCAGCGCTGCACGAGTGCGGCGGCGGGGGCGCGCGCGCGGAGGCCACGGGCTGCCTGCAGCAGCTGCAGATGTTCGCGCCCAACCACATCAACCTGCACACACTCGTACCGCACTTGTGTGTAAGTTTCTTGTCGTTGCATCGGAAGAATAATTACTATGTCGATGTTACTACAGTGGCCTGGTTCGATTATTGGTCAGACGGAAATATATAAGTAAAGCCAAAAAGTTATACATATGTTCTTTACTTAGGTAGCTGTACTGTGTTCATGGTGTCCGTTTTGGGACCTAGAGTGTCAAGACCTAGAGTGTCAAGCTTATCCATTATTAAAAAATTATTAATAATTAAACTATTCATCAAGATGAATCTTATGTTGTGTACTTTTGGAAATATGATATATTTTGAGTTATACTCTTTTATACATATACATTTTTATTAACTTTGCTTATACTTGTTATTAACTATATAACTTTAAATTTTCACCATGGACGTTCTTAACTACGGAACTCTTCACTGTGCGAGCTGAGACAGACTTGGCTTCTTTTTCACTACGATTTCGCTTTTTAAACCAGCGGTTTTAGGGTTAAATATTTAAATATTTCTTAAGAAAGAGTTTTTTTTAGCGCGATCTCTCAAGCCCCGAGCTGGCAGTGCGTCGTGCGGCGCTGTGTTGCCTGCGCCAGCTGTCGCAGAAGGAGGCGGCTGAAGTGTGTAGGTTCGCGCTCCTCGCCAAGGACCATGTGCCTGCGAAACCTTATTGTGGTATGTTTTATAGAATACTATTTGTATTGAACGGCATTGATTTATTTATTTCCGAAGTAGAAAACCGCAGTGGCATGCTTGAGACCAAGGTTGAAATTATTATTTTTAAGTATATACTTATTACTTATATATATAAGGATAAGGGAAAGCTTGAAAACGACACGAAAGGCACGTTTATTATCTACACACGTACACGCATTTGTATATATATACATATAGCAGGAAAAGTTGCCACCCTAAAATATCATTCATGTGTTATATTTACAGTGTAATTAGACATTTTAAAAATGAAGTCATATTGTGATTCTATTTTGATTATTTGGGAAAATCTGTGGACTCTATCGTGTTAACAAATTTAGTCAAATAATACGTTAAGACTGACATTCCGAGAGCTTCGGGTTCGTGTTCCCTGTCCAGCCGTTTAAATTAAGACTTTCGAGATCTGTGTGTTTGTGAATCGTCTTTGTGTGTGCCTATAGCATCCCCGTCTGAGATAATCCTAGTGCGCGGCTGTGAGGGGAGAGAATTTAATAATTGAGTTGATGCCTCGCTATAATATATTTTCTAGATCACTTATCTTAATAATTACTTGTCATACTGAAAAAATGTAAATAAATTATTGCTATACCAAAAATGTTTCAAATTATTATATAATTAATTTGCATAATTGTACAAGAAATACTACAATAATAAGTAGTACAATAAATGATCAAGTAAGATCTTTTTGTTTGAATCATAAATCGTTTCTCAGGCGTAGTGATCACGGACACGGGTCTCCCGGGCGCGCTGTTCGCGTATCTGGACATGGAGCGGGATACCACCGCGCTGTCATACGCGCGTGATACGCTTACCTGCTGCTTGCTGGCTGCTGCAGCAGCGCGATCAGTGAGGGACTGGCTTGTGTTGGCAAAGCGAGTACTCACCGTGAGATTGGGTGAGTTTGTCCTTTGTAACTATTGAGTTCGCCGTGAGGCTTGGTGAGTTTATTTTTCCTAGGTATTGGTTTCATCATGCGGCTTGGTGAGATTATAGCTCTTTGTGAAATATAGAAAGGATCAAGGAATATTCTTATGAAAACCTTATGTCCTGCTTCAACCATTCTGAATTTGGTAAATTAATTGTCCTTCCCACATATTAAAACCGCTCAACATACGTTTCCTCTTGGAATGAAATGACATAAACTTTACAATCGTCTTATTTTCGCTTATAGAAGACAACAACAATCCAGAAACAGATTTTGACGTGGAAGGTGATGACGATCAAGCGGAATTCCACGCTGAATCTGAACAATCTACTCATCCCGCTGTGCAGTCTCGATGGCCTACGAGGGTATGATAGAAAAAAACAACCTGTTTTCTACACACAACCTCACAGTAGGCGTAATCCAGTGTAGTGGATGCCATAGATACATACAAAGATAAGTACATAAACACCCAGACCCAGAACAAATCTAAATTAATAATTTAAATGCTTGCTTGGCCAGGAATGGAACCCAGAACCCTCGGGGTGTCAGACCGGTAAGGACCATTGCGTGGGCCATTTGTTGAGGATGGAAAGAATCCATCCTTTATTCTATGCCATCTTATTTTTTTTTGGACACGATACATAATAATTGGTTGATATAAGTCGATTGAATTTTAATGGAGGTTAAAGTAATTAGCATTATTTATATAATTAAATTAAAAAATCTGATCTTTAAACAAATACGTTCAATTTAAACGCAAGTATTGTTTTACATTGTAGCTTAGTAAGTTCTAAAGCAACAAAATGAATCTTTCCAAATAAAAAAATAGACATAATGTTAATTTCTATAATGTCTATAAAGAATGTTTAGTATAATTTTTTTTATTTATATGTGTTTTATACTTTATTCTGCTTGTTTTTTTAGGTTTTTGCGATGGAATGCATCCAGAAGATAATGGGAGCGTGCGAGGTGACCGGCGACAACGCGCATTTCGATTTGGTCAAGGCTAAGGAAAAACTTGAAGATGACACAAATGGCACGTTTTTTATTTACACGCATACACACGTAGACACATACGCACACACGCACATACGCACACACATGCACACACACACCATTTAGAAACATGATGTCTGATGTTTTCACAGTTGCCCATCTGTGTCCATATAGAACAGCAGATCTACGTGAAATTGATCAGTTACATTGCTTTTCTTAAGATCTAAAAACGAGAAGTGAGTCCGGAGAAGAGTGTGTCTGCTTTACTGCACTCTTCTAACGAAGATACAGCAGTTTTACACCGCTATTATAACTTAAAAATATGTCACGCGTCAGCGCTAACGTAAAAGAGTCACCTTCTAACGTAAAAGAGTTCTGTCACGTTTTGTTCAACATGTCCCCGTAATTATATGATCTATTCATTTGTCCAGGGGATTACTTATCACTCCATCTGTCGGACCTAGTCCGTATGGCGTTCGTCGGCGCCACAGGGGAGTCGGATGCCTTGCGGCTGTGCGGCCTGAAGACCTTGCAGATGATCATACAGCAGTACGCGAGAGCGCCCGAGCCGGACTTCCCTGGACACTTGCTTTTGGAACAGTACCAAGCGCAGGTTAGTCCTATAAAAAAAATTAAATAGTTTCTAAAAGGAATACTACCAATCTAGGCTTATTAGGATGTATCATAATTTTTTTACGAGACGCATCAGACTCATTTTGTTTTGTATGACTGCAACCCTTTTTAATGTTCCAATAACGGGGGTTTGGGTATACTTCAGCCTGCTTGTCCACTACGGAATTGCTACTGACCCGTATCATCCTCTACAAGGTATGCGGTTTAATGACCAATCTGTGTTGAATGTTTTCAAACCGGCACAAGGCCGCTGACAACATCCAACGATAATAACAAGGAACTTCACATACCCTCTAAAACATAGGAACACGTATTAAATTTAGGCACCAGCGGTCACCCATCCAATTCCCGATCGCGCCCGACGTTGCTTCACTTTGTAGATCGTTTACGTTCTGCACAAGTCGTCAGGCGACGCGGGGGTCGACGTCGTCTTGTATAAAAACATTCGAGTGAGATGGCGTTATATGGTGTCGTGACGCGTGGTCCGTAAAATTCGTCACCAGGTGGGCGCGGCGGTGCGGCCGGCGTTCGCGCGCGACACCGCCTCGCACGTGACGGCGGCCGCGTGCGACGTGTGCTCCGCGTGGATCGGCTGCGGCGTCGCAAGGGACATCAACGACCTTAGACGGTATTACTTTCTCCTTTTATAGTCAATAAATACTAGTAATCATTAAGGTGGTAGAACTCACACAAATATATAAAATGATAGAAGTGCAAAGGAGGCGTGAAATCAAATAAATTAATTATCAACCAAATTCCACATAGGTGGTAGAACTATAGTTCGTCCTACGGGGTACCACCGCCGCTGATGTACAGATATGTTAAATGTTTTGTTACAGAGTTCATCAATTACTGGTCACCAGTCTGGATAAGCTAAATAAGAAGGGCAACACCACATTGATCTACAACGAGAGCATGGCTACACTGGAGAAACCCAATAGACGTTGCAAACGGTTTGTATTTAATTATTTAATGATTTTTGTACACGTAAGGATATACGACAAATCTGTTT
>DWKL01002187.1:0-13092 GCA_018249415.1 Phareas burnsi | reverse complement strand
TTCCACAATGGATAATTAATACTAAGTAAATCTAATAATTAGTGAGACTCGTACGATGCTAGTCACGAGAATGCCGCACTTCCCGTGAGAACGCTACGGGACACCACACGTTTCCGGAATCAGCAAAATTGTTATACATATTTAAAGTAATAATTTTGTCCGAATGTAACGGTTCTATGAAGCATCAGTTTGTTAATTGATTATTTATTTATGTTTCGTTGAGGAACCCGTAACAATAAATAATTCAAGGAAAAATACCCGACATTGACCACCCAAACGCTGATAAGATTTGTTATATTAACTGGCATTAACCATGGGATCATTAATATTCAAAGTAAATCACAATGCAGCTCTTAGTATTTTTTGCTTTGATGGGACTAGCGACTGGTGCCCCCAGATACGAACCAATCACGGTCTTCTACCATCAGAATGTCGGCATTCCCGAAGCAGCCAGGATCAAATCGGTTGAAGAAGCGCTCGATTTTGATGGCGTCAAAATCATTGGTGGAACGCAAGCAGCGCTGGGAGCTCATCCTCATATGGTGAGTAAATTTTAGGATTTCGTAGGCAAATGACTACACTGAACCCTCACTATGTCATCATCTCTGCCTGTCAGTCTCATTTTTTTCCTTCTCTTACTCTAACTTCTACTATAACTAACTCTCGCTGTCACCGTCACTTTGTCATTCTAACTGTAATTCGATTTCTTACTCTTACTCTCACTCACACTATTACTCTAGCTCTAACTCTGACTCTGATTTTGACTATTACTCTAACAGTTTATTTTTCACTCTAACTCTTTCTTTGTAACTCAAATTTTCACTGTAACTAGCTGTAACTCTCATTTTAATTCCGATTTTGACAAATGCATTAGGGCGGTCTGGTGATTACACTGACCTCCGGCGGGAGTTCCGTCTGTGGGTCTTCCCTCCTCTCCAACACCAGAGCAGTCACCGCAGCCCACTGCTGGTGGGATGGCAGAAACCAAGCACGCCAATTCACCGTGGTTCTTGGCTCAGTCAGGCTCTACTCTGGCGGTACGCGCATCACCACCAGCCAGGTTCAGGTCCACGCAAGCTACAATCCCAATTCTTTGGCCAACGATGTCGCTATCATCAGCATATCCAGGGTTCAATATAGTAGTAAGTTTTTGAGGTAAAGCTTCTTTGTCATTAATCCATTACTACCTTAAGCTGGTCAAGGGTCTTCCCTCACATCGTAAGATTCTTTTTACCAGACCATAAGAAGGTTTAAACCATACTCCGAAATGACCAAGCAGATTGGTAGACTTCACCATTGAGAACTTTAGAAAGATCTCTCAGGCATTTCCTCACATGTTTACCTTCATCATTAAAGCAAATAATAAGGTTGGTAAAACCTTCACCGTTCCTCTCCGGAGGCATTTTCAGTGACTAATTAAGGACACCCACATCTAACCTCAAACAGAACTGAAGCTCTATCTGAGGTAGTAGATGGGTCACTACTCCGGAGTAAGAAGTAAGTAAGAACAAGGCGACTAGACGAACGCCTCACTTGTAAGTATATCTGACAACAATCTCTTGCAATTAACACGCAAGGTCTGTTTACGGCAGATTAGAAGGGCGGTCGTACTATCGTTCCACCACCTATATTTCTTTATGTCTTTATGTTTGAAGAATAGCAAACGAGCGTGCAGGCCACCTAATGTTAAGTGATCACTGCAGTCCATGGACACCCATATCCAATCCCAAACACGACTGAAGCCCTATCCGAGATCATATATAGATGCGTCACTACTCATGAGGATTAAGACACGCTGTACGTGTACCCGGCAACCACACGTCTCCAACCGAAACAGAAGAAATTGATTCACAGCGGTATGTGAGGGCGGCAGTGGTACCTCCCTAGATGAATATAGTTCTACCATTTAATAAAAGTGAAATTCTGACATATTTTCATAACGTCCAGATACTATCAACCGCATTAACCTTCCATCTGGATCTCAACTCAACAACAATTTCGTCGGCACCTGGGCCACTGCAGCTGGCTTTGGAAGGACCAGCGACTGTAAGTATCAGGCACTAGATGATGCCCGCGACGTCATTCGCTTGAATAAAAACCATTGGCCACACCACCCACCAGCATCCACGTGTTCGGTGTCATGTCGCATCCTTTTTGCTTAAACTACTTGTTTTGCGTGCAACTTGCTCTGCTCATAAGAATTACAGTGTGATGTTACATGATGTTACATGTAAAATGGTTTCCAGCGGCCGGTATCTCCTCGAACCAGGTGTTAGCTCAGGTCAACCTGCAAGTAATCACGAACGAGGTATGTCGTCAGACATTTGGCAGCCACATCCTGGCGTCAACCATCTGCACCAGCGGAGCCAACGAGCAAAGCACCTGTGGGGGCGATTCGGGCGGACCCCTCATAATCACCGGTGGCCAGAGAGCTCTGGTGAGTTGGTAACACACAAATTAAAATTTTAAGCTGATAGATCTCGTCGGGTAATGCGCACAATCGATCTATAAAGTTAAGCAACGTCGGACGCGGACGGAAATTGGATGGGTGACCACTAGTGGCTAAAATTCATACGTGCTTCCGTGCCTCGGAGGGCACGTTAGCTGTCGCCTCCAGTTATCATTGTCGTCGTTAAAGAATTTTATATAAGAAGTTAAAAATATCCATATGAGACGACTAGCAAACAAACGTACAACTGGAGAAGACCTAGAGTGTACTCCTCGATCCAACTCTTTTAAAATAAAGAAGACAAAAAAACTTTACAGTCCTCTCCATTTCTTCCAACAGCAGTGATAGACTAGTGATTAACATTCCAGCGTCTCCCGGTAGGTTTCCGGGGTTCAAATCCCGCACGCCACTCTGATTTTTCAAAGTTATGTACGTATTAAAAATTAACTATCACACACTTTAACGGTGAAAAAAAAACATCGTATGGAAACCTACACAGCTAAGAGTTGTGTGTAAAGTTCTAGAAGGTGTGTGCAGTCTACCAATCTGAACTTAGCCAGCGTGGTGGACTATGGCCTAGCCCTTCTCATTTTAAGAGGTGATCCTTGTGCAACCGTGGGATATTAATGAGTTAATCATGACGATAATTTCTTCCAGATCGGTATTACCTCGTTCGGCGCCGCCGCGGGCTGCCAGCGTGGCTTCCCCGCTGCCTTTGCAAGGGTCACCTCCTTCGTCTCCTGGATCCAAGCCCGATTATAGCCTTGACTTGACTTCTTATACAAAAATATGGTCTCCAATAAATATTTTTTACCTTTTTTACCTTTTTAAAGTTGCATACCCAGGCTAATATAGAATACTTATAATTATAATGAAGCAGTGATAGCTCAGTGGTAAGAGTCCGGCTTTTCATGCTGGAGATCCTAGGTTCAAATCCCACACGCAACTGTTTTTTCAAGCTTATGTGCGTATTAGAAATTAATTACCACTTTCTTTAACGGTGACGGAAAACATCGTCAAGAAACCTACATACTTGAGAGTTCTCCATAAAATTCTGAAAGTCGTATGAAATCTATCAATCCGCACTTGGCAGTGTTGTGGACAATGGCCTGACTCTTCTCATTCTCAGAGAAGACTCGTGCCCAGCAATGGGATAGTAAGGAATTGATGATGATGATGATGATGAATTACAATATATTATTCGGAAAAAAACAAGTCAAGAGTCAAATAACGTCACTTCTTAAAATTTATTATAATAATTGTTAACAGTCACTTAAAATGCAACAACCTTTCACGAAACACCATCGTCGCTCTTTTTGCACTTTATTCGAAGAACCCCATCTCACAGCGTTCCGGGAATGTTTCAAAAGGAAGTTCATTCCACATCATGCACGTACGCGGTAGAAACGAACGTGTAAACCGAACCGTGGAGGTCCGCCACGAGGCCAGTTGATGTGGATGAAACTTCGTCCTTCAGCGGGTGGAGAAAATCAATATTCACGCAGGTCGTTAATCAATTTAAAACCATATAATATTAAAATTGTAAAAACGTTACCAAACCCGACACAAGACCTCCAACTATCTGTAACAAAATATTACATATTTGATAGGTGGCAGAATTATAGTTCTTTCGGAGAAGTGCCACCGCCGCCCTTATGATATACCGTGAAGCAATTTTTAGTTGGAGAGATACAGGTTACAGCGAAGCGGCCATCTTAGTCCTCAGAAGTAGTGACGCATCTACATATGAGATCAGATAGAACTTCATTTTTGTTTGAGGTTAGATGTGGTTGTGGGCTGCAGTGACCACTTAACACTAGTTGGCCTGCACGCTCGTTAGCTACTCTACAAATATATAAAAAAAAATGTATAACATGATATTTATCCTCGACCCGTTTTTATCTCACCGTCGAGCACCGATTTCCTCCCAGAATGAAAAGAATCAGGCCATAGTCTATCACGCTGGCGAAGCGCGGATTGATAGACTTCACACGCCTTTGAAAAGTTGATAAAGAACTCTCAGATGTGTAGGTTTCCTCACCCCTCAGGTTTCCTCCTCACCTTACAGCAAGTTACTTCGAAAAATCAGAAGTGCGTGCTAAATTCGTATCCTGGAACCTCAGTGTGAGCGACCGGAATCTTACCACTAGGCTGACACTGCTTAGTGACTCTGGGTGCCTAGGTAAAAACCACTTTAGCTTACTTTCAGAAAAAGCGGGCGAGCGAGTATACACATGCCGAGCGGTGAGAAGATTGGTTTCTTCAAGCGAATCATTCGTCCGAACATCGTCAACTCGTTGGAAACCCTTCCCGATAAACGTAGGCTCTGCGCTGATCTCCATACGATATATTGTGTCTTATGCATCTGTTAACAACATTTTGATAGGTGGTAGAAAGTTGGTCCGGCCAACAACCACAGCCCCCGTGATCCGCCGTGAAGCAATACTTGTGTTTCGGTCGGAGAATTGATGTTGCCGGTAAATATACAGCGAGGCGACCATTAGTACTCAGGTGTAGTAACTCATCGACGTACGACCTCAGGGACTTCAGTCCTGTTTGAGGTTAAATGTGGTTGTCCATAGGCCGCAGTAACCACTTAACATCAGGTGGCCTGTAAGGTCGTTTGCTACTCTTTAAATATAAAAAATTAAAGAACCGTCTGTGTACTTGTACGCACGTAAAAAGTTATATATCTTTTGCTCCTTTGGTGTTAATCACATTTTGACATAAATTTTAACTGAATTAAACAATAGACAACATCAAATATTACGAAGATTTCGGAAAAACTGCGTGACTTTGGACGTTAAAGAACCTTCCAAAGATTTCGGAACCTCGGGCGTTGAGGAACCTCCCAAAGATTTCTGGACCTCACACTCACACACTCCTAAAAAATTCAGAAACAGTTCCCCGTGTCCGATTCCTGCTTCAAATCTGTGTCTTCTGCTATGCTTTCGGAATTGATAGAGTAAGGCAATGAATTTAATATGAAAAATGATGTGTAATATTTGTATGAATGTAGATAAATTTACTATCGTACCTCTTCGTGGGCGCAGTGACACGGTTCAATTAAAAACATCAAACTGCCAAAGATGAACAAACAAGAAGCATACCGAGATATCTGCATCAAAATATATGAAAGGCCTGAAAGTGTTGAAATATTATATATATATTAGGTTATATGCTTCTAATTTTAAATAAGGAATGATTACTGCATATACGGTTCATACTGGTTTCTACTATTTAAAGATAAAAAAACACTTACTATTACTATAAACATCAGTTATTGAGCTGTGTAAGGCCAATTCCAGACGTATAATTAGATTTATTAATGATAAAATTAAAATGGATTCTTCCTTATTAATCATTTCTTTCATAATACTGCATACAGACGAGTAGGACAGAGCGAGCTGACGGATTTTCAAATGCAGAGTTCCATTCTCCAAAGCTAAGGATATATTAGATTATTTGTTAGAAATGAATTATCATTAGCGTTAAAGTGTAGGAAAACATCGTGGAGATACCTGCATAGCTGAAAGTTCTCGGTAAACTTCTTGAAAGTGTGTGAAGTCTACTAATCCGCACTTGACCAGCATGGTGGACTATGGCAGAACCCTTTTCATTCTGAGAGGAGACAGTTGCTCAAGAGTGGGACATTAATGAGTCGATGATGATGATGATAATGTTTTTTTTACTCTATCTACACTTATACCACGTTAGGGTTCTCTGTGTCGCGGGTGCAATGGACACATACGAAGACAAACATACAGACACCCAAACTGAGAACATAAATCTTAATGCATCTTTGAGATGTCTGCCGGAATGGTTACCGCTGCACCACGTGGGTAGTTCTTAATATTTAGAAAATAAATATTGAGTGATAATTAAGTAAAAATCATCAACCCATTACTGTCCCACTGCTCGGCACGGACCTACTCTCACTACTGTGGAAGATGCGGTGCATACACCACCATGCTGTTCCAATATTGCACCCACTAAGCCTCCGACAATGTTTAACAATTACATCGCCCAGGACCAACAGTTTAACATGCCCTCCGAAGCAATGGAAACGGGCGAAATATAGCCATTAGCTGTCAACCATCCAACTACCTAGGACCCGACGTTGCTTAACTTTGTATATCGGTGACAATCTGCATAAGCCTAGCTTAAATCTAGACCTCTGATAGGTGGTAGAATCGATTCGATCGAGAAAACCTTACCCAATCCTCACAATCCGCCGTGAAGCGTGAAGCGTGAGGCGATTCTTGTGTTTCGGATGCAGAAGTGCAGTTGTCGGGTACACTAACAGATCGTTTTAGTCCTCAGAAGTAGTAACGTATCTACGCACGACGTCAGATAGGTCTACAGTCCTGTTAAGATTAGATGTGGATGTCCAGTGGTCACTGCACGCTTAACACGTGCCGATGATAAGTGGTCACTGCAGCCCATGGACACCCATATTTATCCCCAAACGGGAATGAAGTCGTACGTAGATGCGTTACTAATTCTGAGGGCTAAGATGGTCGTCTCGCTTGTAGGTGTGTCCGGCGGCCGCCCCACTCCGACCGAAACAAGAATTGCTTCATGGCGGATTGTGATGGCGACGGTGGTACCTTCCCTGGTGGTCGAACTATTTACCAGCTGTTAAATAGATAAACAGTAAATGAGCTTACCTCTGCTAGAAATGGTAATATGTATTTACTTCTTTGGTGACTCTGCGTATAGACTACATGTTACGAGGGCTATCTAGGAACTGTTTCAATTAATTGCTGTCCCTCCGCTAAGCATATGGTATTGACGGTGGTAGTGGGGACGGTGGTGCTGGCGGCGGTGGTAGTGACGGTGATAGTAGTGACGGTGGTGGTGATGGAAGTGGTGGCGATGGTGGTAGAGGTGACTGTGGTAAGGGTGGTGATGGCCATGGTGGTGATGATGGTAGTGATGACAATGTTGGTCATGACGGTGGTGGTGACGATAGTAGTGGTTACGGTGGACAAATTGGTGCGATAGATGGAGCAACCGGCCATGGAATTAATTTCTTTGCAGAGGTTTAGTGCGATTAATGTTGTAGGCAGGTTTCGCGAGAATAGCAAATGAGTGTGCAAGCCATCTTATGTTAAATGGTCCATGAACACCTATATGGTCGAACATGGTCGAACTACAGTTCTATCACCTATTGCAGGTTGAAGTCTGAAGGCAAAAACAGGCTTTGTGGTCGGTTTCGACTTGAGTGTATAAAGTTAATAGTTAATAAAAACTAACATTAAATTAATTTTATCTTATTACCTTGTGATCAATACGATATCACTACATGTTATAAAACAAAGTTCCCCGCCGCGTCTGTCTGTCTGTTCGCGATAAGCTCAAAAACTACTGAACGTATTTTCATAGGGTTTTCACCAATAGATAGAATGATTGACGAGGAAGGTTTAAGTGTATAATTTGTTAAGGTTTTGTGCAAATTGGTTGAAATATGACGATAATTGTTGAAAATGTCGGAAGAAGCCATGCTGCCTGGGAGCAACCTAAACCCTTTGAGATATAACAAAACAATGTATGGTGGAATATTCCTCTTTTATAGGTCTACAAAACAGTCCGAAATGGTATATTTCTATCTGTTAACAATAGCTTACTATACTCATTCTGACTAAAAAAATGGTCACGCACAATGCGATATTTAGAAAGCTATTTAAACGGATACAGTACAAATCCCTATCAACTTAAATACGTTAGTTACTTTAAATATTTTATGCACATTACGATAATCCGTTACACCATATAATTTAAATGAATATCTTAGGAGTTATCGCAAAATAAAAACTAACACACACCGATGACGGGATTCGCTGATGCGACCACCCCCACACTACCCTTAGGCATAATATGCTCTACTACCCGTGCGGAGTCAGGGCGGGTCGTATTAATATATTATACACTCATTATATGCAACAAGGGTTGTTACAGAAACAAATGACATGAAATGTATCAAATGACATCTTATATACACCATACAAATATGATTAATATGTGACTGTTTTTTAATTTTCAAATCATCGGATTTTATTTATAAAGCAGAAATTGGTAGGACAAGGTTACCGCAGGTGAATTACGAAGGGTTTCTAAATCGTTCTACCGTCATTTTGTTGCCACAAATCGATCGATAGATCGTCATTTTGTTGCAGAAAATTTCATTGTAAGCAGTCATAGCCTAGTGGTTAAGCTTCCAGCCTCTGACACTGAGAGTCCGGAATTCGAATCCCGCACGCACCTTTGATTTTTCGAAGTTATGTGCGTATTAGAAATTAACTATCGCTTGCTTTGTCAGTGAACGAAAACATGGCGGGGAAACCTGCATATCTGGGATCTCTCTGTGAAGTTCTTGAACTTCTGTGTGAAGCCTACCAATCCGTACTTCTCCAGAATGCTAAACTAGTAGTTAACAATTCTCATTTTGAGAGGAGACCCGTGCCAAGCAGTGGGAGACTCATGGGTTGATGAGCAAATCTCATTGTACAAGTGGACAATCTTACGTGGACCTCAGACACGTCACTATATCCAGTGGTATAGGATCTTAGCGTACAGGGGTAGGCTTAAAGTTGATATATCTCGTATATTCTATATGTATGTGTGTATGTATGTATGTATGAATGTTGTATGTAGATATGTCTTCATTACGAATACGGCTGACTTAGTTCTCAAGGTATTATGTGACTTTCAACAACATTAATGAATCTAAATTGTCTAAGTTATATTGAACACTTATTATTAATTGATGTTCAACTTCATATAACTTATAACAGTTAAGGCACTTGGTACGATTTTGCCTAGAATTGTTATTAAATTCTAAACAGTGATATATCAAATAGCTTTACTATACAACAGAGTATGAGAAGTGCGGTTGCCGGGCACACTTAAAGCGAGGTCACCATCTTAGTCCTCAGGAATAGTGACGCATCACGACCTCAGACAGAATTTCAGTTTTGTTATAGGTTAAAAACTGCAGTGATCACTTGACATCAGGTGACCTGCAACTCGTTTGCTACTTTTCGAACATAAAAAAACATAATAAAAGTAAAATAAAAAACACGCACGGAGAAAAGGCAACAACAAATCAGACATTCTTTAATTAATTCGTCCTTCTCCATCTCTCCGCAGATCAAGAGCGAGCTTTAATTAAGTCCCTGAAACCTCGTTCGGATGAAATATTTATTGCTCGAAATCATAAACATACGAAACGTTACTTAATTGAAAAAGGTGTCCATGGAACAAAAACACAAAACATGGAAAAATCCTAGGGAATGCTCAATTTATTTTTTACTTAAACCGCTAAGCGTGGACGCATTCATCTTGGCGTTTTTCATTTCCTTTACTTTTTGCGGGCAAAGCCGGAGGACTAGCACTTTATGGGTTTATAAATCATACAGATTTAGAATTCCGGGAATCGAGGGTACATTACTGCGTACTGAATTTAGAGGTTAACTTATGACGATTGTGTGTATTATTTCTTCTCGCGGGGACTGAGATAAGATATATAGTAGGTTACATACAGTATATTTGGAAGAGACTCCAATGCGCATTGGTGGATATACGAGTTAGTGGTCAACTTGTTTTGTTTTTAAACCATCCAAAAGTCCTCCGACACCGTTTAACAAATACTAACTGATGACCGCCGGGGCCGCCGGGACAAAAGCCGGGATAGACAGCTTAATGTTCGTCTAACTATATGAACATCTTACTTCAAACAGGAATAAAGTGTTATCTCAGGTCGAAAGTAGATGTTACTATTCCAGAAGATTAAGATAGTCGCCTTGCTTGTAAGTGTATCCAATAACCACACCTCTCCAAATGAAACCAGAATTCCTTCACTGCGGATTATAAGGACAGAGGTATCTCATAGACATGGTAGAACTATAATTCATCCGGGGAAGTACCATCGCCGTCCTCATAATCCTCCGTGAAATAGTTTTTGTGTTTCGGTTGGAGAGGTGCGGTTGCCGGACACACAACGGGGTGAGCATCTTAGTCCTCAGGAGTAGTGACGTATCTATGTACAACTTTAGACAGAACTTCACTTTTGTTTGAGATTATATGTAGGCGTCCATGGGCTGCAGTGACTACTTAACATCAGATGGCCCGCACGCTCGTTTGCTACTCTTCGAACATTAAAAAAAACTTCCCTGTCGAACTATAGTTTTCTACTTATTAACTTCCTTACGACTAATTTATCAACATGTTTCAACAGCTCTGCCCATTTGATAGTTAAGCGAAGTTCCAAAGCACGTCTGACCTCCGCTCCCGTAATTAAGTGAATAAGTCAAAGTTGAAGCTGAATAAAGCAGATGGATTGTATTCCAGAACAAAAGGGGTTAGTTCTGCAACAAACTGCAAGCGATTCCGGGTTGATTAAACATGTTCAGCGCCGGGTCGGAACACCAATTTGTCCGCGTCTTTACTTGCGAGTTGCAAGTGTTTCAGTGCAAATCCAATTTGTGATACTTGTGTTCTTGCGCAACTGAAGATTGAGTGTCGAAAGAAGTTTGGCCCGCTCCGTACATTTGCTTGTAGGGTGACAGCTGTACATAAATATACGAGACGATGCCTTATCTGTTTATTTGGCTGTTGCCCGTTTTTTTTTATTATGCCCTTGATTCTCAATGTTATTTACTAATATATAAAATATAAATTGGTACCCCGCGTCGACTCCGTGTGCTTCACCATGGGGTCGTCTGAATATTCCGCTGTGTAGCGATTTGATACCACACAAGCGAAACATCAGGCCCCGGGTACGTGTCAGAATGTCAAAAATATCTCCTATATGTCGACACACAACCGGCATGTAAGACCGATTGTGTTTCATAAAGGAAAAAATTGATGTTCCCAATAACTGTGCCTGAAAGACCATGATGGTGCGACCAGGTAGAGTTGGTTGGGAGGGGGAGGGGGGGGAGCCTGTTTAACTTTGTTGGTTGCTGGTTCTCTTACAGTTGGAGTACGCGTGGAGCATACTCCACTCCGCTACTCCAATAAGGATACCTGGGTTAGTGGTCAACCCGTGTTGAATATTTTCAGACCGCTTATAAGGCCTGCGATAAGGTTATATCTTGTTGGTAATGTTATCCAATGATAAACCGAGATCAACAGCTTGACGCCCCCTCCGATGTACAGAAGTGCGCAAGAATGTCACCACTAGAGACCGCCCATACAAATACCGATCGCGCGCGACTTCACTTAACATTGTAGATCGGTTACAGTCTACACAAGCTGGGGGCTATACACGCTTCGCACTTCGCCACTATTTATTGACTTTTTATTGTAAGTTTTAAAAAAATGATACAATAGCCCACCCATTATATAATTTTTTTTTAAACTTATTATATTGTGGTATTATGTACCAGTAAATCTTAGGTGCTGGTGAGAGGCTGTCGCGGGTATATTCAGTTGGCCCGCGTGACGATTTTGAAGGAAATTTTAAGGAGAATTACAAAATTCTGTGTAAGTCATATATTAGTACTTGTATTAAGGTATATAGTTCAAAATGATATAATTAAAACTTGTAAGTTTCATGGAGTTGTTACATGGAGCCAAAAAGTTATGTTCATATAAAATATAAATATATATTTTCTCTTTAAGCATATTTGTTTTATTCTATTATTTTAATACCACTATCCATTATTCCAGTTTATCTTAAACTGGTGGAAAATTCCCAGCGTTAGGTCCATCTTTTATACTGTCCATGCATTGAGTCCATCCTTTATCTTATAATGAAATTCTAAATAAATCGATGAATACTTTATTGGACCAATATTTTACAGTCCACGAATCATGGTTATCGTTATCACAATATCATCATTATCATACATCATCAATCCATTATTGTTCCACCGCTGGGCACGGGTTTTTCTCATTATTAGAGGGTTATGTACACCACGGTGGGAAAATGCGATTTTTGTTTCCACACCATTAAGAAATTTATGAAAATCTTTTAGGGATATAGGTTTTCTCAGTATGATATCGTTCAACGTTAAAAAAGCAAGATGTAAATAATTAATATGAATACGACTTCAAATATGCTTGTTTCTGGGATTTTTATCATTGACCCCCCGACACGACCCCTTACCCTTCCCCCGACGTCTTACCCCGTAGCCCATATTATTACCTGCTTGACACTAACATTTTAATATCGAATCTTACGATAGGCTTTGTTTCCTTCATGAATTAACCAAACTGTTTACAAAAGCACACATTCCGTAAGCGTTCCCCCTAAAACGGTATTTACCATAACGATTTGGTAAGTATTCTAATTAGATGCAGGTTTTAGCAGTTTGAGATAGTTCGTTCTTGGATTACCCTAATCTTTGTTTACGAATGCTGGTTAAGACCTAAACTTACTATTACTGTAATAGCGGCGCTTTTAAACTTGTTATGAGAAAATTATTCTCAAGGAGCTCGTTGCGTTAAAATTTGCTTCAATAAACATTTCGGTTTAATATTCGAAGCTTGTGTTAATACGAGACACGATAGCTTTATGCCCGAGATGCGTTCAGGGTTTTATTTATTCTTTATTGTCTCTTTAAGTCTAGGTTCTCAACGAGCGGGCTTAATTTCTTATGGACCTCTCTTATCTATGTTTATCTCATGTAATGCTT
>DWKL01002186.1:0-13093 GCA_018249415.1 Phareas burnsi | reverse complement strand
TTGCTGGTTATAGATGTCTATGGACAACAATGATCACTTGCCGTTAGATGAACTGGCACTAAAAGCCCCCCGGTGGTCTCTCTACGTCTGTAGGAAAGCTCCGGGATCTCAGGAGAACGCAACGGTGCTTTCCTTGCATGATGCCCGCTACGACACTCACACTGAGCAGAACCCCTGAGGCTTTCGCTTCGTTTCGTTATGAACGACAGCTTGTGGCCTCAACAAGTTGTCGTCTTCGTGAAGTCGCAAAAAATGGAAGACCACAGGCCCGACTCTGATCGCTCGCGACTTCGAGCATGAAGTCTGGCTGACGACTATTTTAATAGGTGGTAAAAAGAACTATAATTCAATCACGAAGCACCATCCTCACCTTCATATCTGTAATATATCTCAAGTAGGATAGATCCTATCTGAGGTCAGCCACAAATGCAGTGCTTCTGCTGATGATTAAATTGGAACGCTTCTCGAAAGTCTTTTTCTTGCCACAACCTTCAAATACCACACAGTAGCACTTAACACTCCCTGTTTACCATCTTAGGTACTAAAAAGTATATAAAACTAATTGTACAACGCCAAAAGTGGGCACCAGATAGTTATTAAAAATCCTGTTGACGCAAAGCGATCAGTATAACGACGTAAAACTCAAAAGGATAAAAGTGATAGAAACGAGACAGGAAATTAAGGAATCTTGTAAATAGGCAAAATGGCTACCAGAGGCTTAACGAACTTCGTTTCTGTGAAAGGGCTGAAATTAAAAATGTTACTATTACAAAGATTTGCGGCTTTGAAATTTTTTTACCGCACAAAATGCCTAAGGGGATAAAAATACGGCTTATATTTAGGGATCCTTCCAGGAACATTAAGCTAAGTATTTGCTAATGCAATAGTAGGTAGGTTCTTTTTAGATTTGAAGGTTTGTTGTTGTGTTTCGGTTGGAGAGGTGCGATTGCCAGGCATATAACGAGGCGACCATCATAGTCCTCAGGAGTAATGACGCATCCATATACAGCCTCATACGGAACTACGGTTTTGTTTGAGGTTGGATGTGGGTGTCCATGGGCTGCGGTGACCACTTAACATCAGGTGGCCTATATTCTCGTTTGCTACTTTAAAAACATAAAAAAAGATGTGGTACTTGGAGATGGAATCAAATAACATCTTTATGGAGTGCTTTCCTAGCAAAATGGATCAGCAAAAATGGAAGTCCATCTTCCATTTTTGCTGATTAGAGGCATTGCGTACGCATTGGACTGAGGTGGACTCGGTTACTTTTTTAATTTGGTCTGTCCAGCGAGTCGGAGATCGACTGCGCGCCCTCTTATCCTCCATCTGGCCCTGGACCACCAGTCGCTCCATCGAGTTTTCTTTCCTTGAGATGTGGCCGAAGAACTTTAATATTCGTAGCAGTATAGTTGACGAGAGCCGGTTTTTGATTTAAAGTTCTTTCAAGATGGAAACATTGGTGCGAAACGCCGTCATGGTATTCTTAGAAGACGCCTCCAGCACCACATCTCTAGTGCATCGATTTTGCGACAATCCTGTCGTCTCGAGAACCATGTTATTGCTCCATAGAAGAAAATTGGGAAGACCAGGCATTTCATCAATCTCAATCTACCACCTATCAAAACAACGTCGTCAAACAAACCCAATCTCAGCGGGAAACGGCCTTTAGTTTCAAACATGAATGTTTACTCACGCACTCAGCCGAGACTTGGTCTTGTGGAATCTTGTAAGAATCTTTATTGCGACCGCCGTTTTCATAATTGCTTTACTCTTTAATGTGCGCCGTAAAATAATTGCGGGACACGACGCCACGATCGTTAACGGAACTATGGAAATAAACGTTGGGGAACACGTAACGCTGGGTTATCATTAAATTGAATGGGTACCTCTAAATATGTAATATTTTTAATGAAACGCTTCATATTAATATCCGCATGACTTTTCGATGTTTGATACAGTAATATCCCAGGTCTATCCCAGGTATAGATGCGTCAATATTTATAAGGACTAAGATGGTTGCCTCGCTGTAAGTGTACCCGGCAACCGCACCTCTCCAGCCGAGACACAAGAATTGCTTCACGCTGGATTTTGAGGGCGACGGTGGTACCTTCTTAATTTTATTCGTAAGCAGTAATTAAAAGGTGCCCTACTAAGAATCTTATCAAAATTTCTTTATTTTATCTCTTAACCTTACAATAAGGCAGACGGGCCACCTGTTGGAAAGTGGTCACCGTCGGCTATGGATATTTGCAACACCAGAGGAGTCGTCAATGCTTTGTCGGCTTTGAAGTAGCCCCATGGCATGGCGTTCCGGGTATACCTCAGAATGAAGTTCATTACACATCTTGCACGTACGCGGTAAAAACGAACGCGCAAACCGAACCGTGGAGGACCGCCACGAGTCCAGTTGATGTGGATGAAGCCTCATCCTTCGGCGAGTGGTGCGATGGAGTAAAGGTGACGAAGGCACCATGTAAAATAGTTCCCCAGATCACTCACCATTGTAAGGCTGGTAGAACACGCAGAGGGGGCCTATGTCCCTCTGTGTAAAATATTTCAAATGTAATGAATATAAATTCACAAAGTGATACATAAAATAAGAGATAGTTTGTAAATGTATAAATATTAATAAAAATAAATATTATAATGATATTAATCTTAAAAATCTAACAGTGTCGCGTCAGACTCATTAATATTAATAGATTATGTGACCCAGTATGATATTCCTAATTCCTAGATCCGTGGGGAGAAACTTAAACGATGTAAACTGTTCTGCGCTGGGTGTTATTCAGTTATTTACGGTTGTTCCGCCCTTCAAATTAGCGCGGACTCGTTGGAACGCCGTTATAAATAACTTCTACGAATTATCGAAGGAATCTAGGGTTTTAGGGTTAAATATGCGTTTTTTATAATAATCTTAAAATAAAATTGAAAGTTTTTTGTTGGATCTTCTCAGCTGACATCGCTTTGACAAAATATTGTGATTGACAATTTATGATAACATTATATAATGTAATTTATATGAGGCAGCTGTAGTTCGACCAATATGGCTACCATCTATCCGTATTGTCAGTACAATAACAAAGATTCTAAAAGTCGTAGGTGTATAGGTGGTAGAACAATCGTTCGTCTGGGGAAGTACCACCGCCGCCCTCATAATCCGTCCTAAAGCAGTTGTGTTTCGGTTGAAGAGGTGCGATTTCCAACTACACTTAAAGCCAGGCGACCATCTCAGTGCACAGAAGTAGTAATGCATTTATGTTTGAACTCAGAAAAGGCTTCTGTCCTACTTGAGATTAGATGTAGGTACCCATAGACTGCAGTGATCACTTAACATAAGGTGGTCTGCAAACTTATTTTATAAACAATACAAACATAAAGAAAAACGGATGTAATTGAAAGTAGGGAATCCAAGTAAATTTATAAATTGGTCTACAAATAATTAGATTATGTTTTTGTTATGTTTCTGATTGAATTAACTATGCAAACATTAAACTGAATACTATGAAACTATAGTTCGTCCGGGGAGGCCCCACTGGCGCCCTCACATCCGCCGTGCATCATTCTTGTTTCGGTATGACAGGTCGGCTGTCAGATAGACTTACAAGCGAGATGATCATCTTAATACTCAAGAGTTGTAACACTACGATCTCAAATAGGAGTTCAGTCTTGTTCCAGATTAGATGTGGGTGTCCGTGAGCTGCAATTTCCACTTAACAGGTCGTCAGCAGACCGCTTTGCTATTATTCTAACAAAAAAAATTGGTCACACCTGTATAAAAAATTTTGAGCTATGATAGTTTGAGAAAGAAACATAATTTTTAACTTTTAAAACTGAGTGCCTTTGAACGTTTTATGTTAAGAAAATATTTTGGTTTGTATCGTTTTTTTTTCTGATCGTACAATGCTTTGTATAATGTCGATGGTACCGAATCGAAAGTCGAATGTCCTGCCCTGCCAGGCCGCTCATACTCTACAGGTCTACTGCACCACAGAGGAGGCAGCAGGGAAGAAAAATTCGGGTTTCGAGAGCTCCCTCTTTGCCCGGGCTTGTTCTTAAGAGGTAATCACCTCCCGGCGATTGATATAATAATAAATTATACCACAATATTAATTAAAATATTATGGTAAAATACTCAATCATAGAGTCATTTACCATCCCCACTGTTTAGTGGATGGTAGCAGTGTAAATCATGTTCTACGACTCGATCGATGGTACCATTTGTGTAACAAAGTATTTATGACCAATAACTAAAAGCTTCCTCTTTGTTCCGACCGTAGGGATAACCTAAAATGTCAGGGCCCCGCGCGGAGTTATTCAGTTATTTACGAGTTCGGCTCGCCCTTCACATTACCGCATACTTAAGCGCGCTGTGTAACAATATACCTACAAGGTACACAACATACAAACATACAAACAAACACTTTCTATCTTGTGTTGTGGGTGCCATGGACACGTACAAGACGAGTACATAAACACCTAGATCCAGAACAGAAATCTAAATTCATCATTTCGATTTATACCTGGCTGGAAATCGAACACGGAATTCTCTGCGTGTCAGACCGGTGCAGTGACCGCTGCGCCACTTGGTCGTCTGATTTATATGGTATTAAATTTGACAAAAACAATTTAATGCGCTTAAAACTTTGACTGCGGCGGTTAATATTCGAAACGATCCACCCGTGGGGCGCGTGACGCTACAGGCGTGTTCCAGTACGGCGGCACACACCGTATGCGTGCGAGCCGCAAAGGTGACGCGGACAGTAAAACACGACAGGTGCGTTTGCCGCACTCAATGTGTTAAATTGTGAATAAAGCGATTGGTTGTATCCGGTCCGAAGATGGAAGATTAAATCCATAAGGACACATCTGCACTACTTGTCTATTGAGATATGGCTATTTAATGCTGAAATAACGGCCAACACTCGCCTTTGCCATTTGAATATGAATCGCGAACTCTGACTTTTATATGAACCCACTTGTCATATCTGCTGCGGAGTACGGATATCTCGAACGTTTTGTGAATTTTCAATGGCGCAACGACTGAACCTTTGTTGTTGTATAGTCAATACGTAACCAAAGTAGACTAGCAGTAGACTTCGTACACCTTAGAGAACATTTAGGAACTTACAATTAATTTTAATAAACATATAACTAGCAATGACAGCCTAGTGGATGTGATTCCGGTCTCTTACACTGGAGGTGCGGGGTTGATTTTACAATTAATTATAACTAGCAAGCATATAACTAGCAAGGGCAGCTAGTGGATGAGATGCCAGTCTCTCACATTGGGAGTGCGGGGTTCGAATCCCGCACGCACCTCGTTTTTCGAAGTCATGTGCGTATTAGAAATTTATTTTCATTTGCTTAAACGGTGAAGGAAAACATCGTGAGGAAAATTGCATACCTAAAATTCTTTGCAAAGTTCTTAAAGGTGTGTGAAGTCTTCCTATCTGCACTTGGCCAGCGTGGTGGATTATGGTCTGACCATTCTCATTCTGGGAAGAGCCCAGTACCTAGCAATGGGACATTAATCCGCTGATGATGATGATGATGATGAAGCATATAACAAATAAAGGTAGAAGCGTAGCCGGGATCCTAACCCCGGAACTTAGTGTGTAGCAGAATCTTACCTCTAGGCCATAATCCCTCTTAATAATACACTAATTACTTTGAAACGAAAAATCACTTAAAACTTAAGGGTAGCTGTATATGATTTTAAGGGTAGCTATTTCTAAAACGGCAGATCGTAAACTTTCAACGGTAGATCGTAAAAATTGTGGCCATACAATGTCATATCGTAAACTAAACTTGTACGATAAAACTGTTTGGCTCCTCTGTCACTGCTTATTGGAAATTGGGTCGTGTGATGTGATACTAAAAGTAAAATTCTCTATTGAGCAATATATGACAGGGTTTTATAGCTGACAGTCAAAGTTATATTGTTAATCGGGGTATGTGGTAACTGCATTTAATGATAATTTATGAGTGTTTGTTATTCACATTGCCTTGTAATTTTTTTATGTTAGAACAGTAGTTATCGATCGTGAAGGCCACTTGATGCTAAGTGGTCATTGCAGCCCATGGACACCTATATTTAATCTCAAAGAAGTTATTCGCATCGCCTTGCGTATCCTTTTTTATGTTAGAAGAGTAGTTATTGAGCGTGAAGGCCATCTGATGTTAAGTGGTCACTGCAGCCCATGGTCATCTACGTTTAATCTCAAATAAAACTGAAGTCCTATCTAATGTTGTACGTAGATTCATTACTAGTCTTTAGGGCTAAAATGGTCGCCTCTATGCAACTGTACCTGACAATCGATCCTCTCTAACCGAAAACAAAGAATAATCTTCTCGACGAATTATGAAGTAATTTTTGATTACGCGTGTGTGTGTACGAAACAGTAGTACTAGCCTAGTGACTCGCTGGAAGTCTAGTAAGGTTCCAGCCGGTCACGCTGAGGGTTCCTGGTTCAAATCCCGCTCGCGTTTCTCATTTTTCAGAATTATGTGCTTATAAGAAATTTATTATAGCTTGATTCAATTGTGAAGAAAAACATCGTGAGGAAATTTGCACACATGAGAGTTCTTTGTAGTTATTAAATGTGTGTAAAATCTATCAATCCACACTTGACCAGTGTGGTGGATTACGGGTAATTATGGCAGATTACTAACCTAATCTAACTTTTCTTATTCTTACACGAAATCCGAGCCCAGCAGTGGGATTAATAAGATGATGATATGAAGAATTTGTAAGCTTGTACTTTACGGAACGATTAAACATTTGGAACCTATGTGGTTTGTGTAAACTACGTTAATAAATTAAGTTAGCTCAGCCCATCTGTCGAGACCCTTTTCATTCGTGTGTTTGAAGATTCTCTTACAGTGATATAGTTGAATCATTTGTTCTAAATTTGCATTAAAATAAAGTATTAATTTCAATCAAGCAGTGATAGCCTAGTGGTCAAGATTCCGCTCTCAAGCTGAGTGGCCTGGTTACGACCCCGTACGCACTTCTTATTTTTCGAAGTTATGTGCGTATAAGATCGTATCGTATTATATCGTAACGTATTGTATTGTATTATATTGTAGACTTACACAAACGATTTCCCCATATAGTACGCATTAACCGATTATTTTGATCACGTTCATGGCTGTATGATCTTACATCCTTTGCCTTATCTACACGGGAGAATATCACAAAAAAGTAATTATTTTTTATGATACAACAGTAGCAGCATGCTGTATTTTTATTTAAATCAAATGGTGTAATTAATACCTAAATAATTAAATTCCAATTGCAATTTTATTCCGTAATTTACAGTTGGTTCACTTTCAACCACTGACATACCTACTGATAGTTATTTTCCTAACAAAACAAATATTTATATACGCACTTTATATGATTCAACAATAAATAAAATGGCTGCATTTCGATTTATGTACAATATTGGGGAGGCCTGGAGCATACTTCACCACGCTGCTCCAATGCGGATCGGTGGAGATATGAGTTAGTGGCTAACTGGTGTCGAGCTTTTAAAATTGCCTTCGACAAAGTATAACGATTGTCATACAAATATTTATTGTTATAAGAACTGCTACCGATAGCTTAACGTGCCCTCTAAAGCACGGAAGCGCGTACGAATATTAACCACTAGCGGCCACCAAACTCCCGACCGCCCCCGATGTTGCTTATCTTTGTAAATTCTTTACGATGTGATTATGTGTGAATACACAAGCCACGGAGTTACGCGCGTTCAATAATTAAATATCATTATATAATATTAAATTACACTGTTAGATAATCAACAATATTTCTTATATAAAATTTGTGTTGTTTTATACTGTGCAAGAAAAATAAGATTTTTTTTTTTCACTCAAAGCCCTACACTAGGCATCCCTGTGTCATGCAATAAACACATACAAAGACGAGTACCCAAAAACCCAGAAAAGAAATCTAAATTCATCATTTAGATGTCAGCTTGGTGGGAAATAGAACCCGGAACCCATTGCGTGTCAGAGCGATGTTTTTACTGATCCGCCAGGCGTGTCGCGGCTTTATTTTGTTATTCAGATGTATGTCCACGTACAGGGTGACAAAAGGTTATTGAACCTGTCGTATTTGTGTGACTGCGCTCGAAACGCAGGTTATTTTTTTTCTCTGTAATCCTTTTTTATGTCACACTGCTGGGCACGGGTATATCTACATCTCTTATAGCCTTTGTTGCTTCCCTTATACAAGGTTTTATTGTCAATATCATAGACACAAAGACATAACCACTAACACCCAGACCCAGAGTAAAAATTTAAATACTCTGCATGACCTTCCCTTTAAAGCAAATGAAAATTGATTTATAACACATAACCTAAAAAAAGAGATGCGTTAAATTCGAATCAACATCTCTATCATTCGGGTCACGGCTTTATAAAGCACTCCTTAAGAAATCGGTTTCGTCCGTTGTACAATAGAATAATTCAAAGAAAATACAGCATAACACACAAAAGCTTGGTTGTTGTGGTACCCTAGAGGAATGTTTACGTAATATTGGTTTCAGTAGCTTTGAGCTTTCTGATTGAGGTGAGCTTAAGGGCTATAGGATTTCAAGCTTTCATGTTTGAAATCCTACAACTTCTACTTTATGTATACAGTAAATAATATTGTGAACTACCATGAAATATAATTTGCTAGTTGCTGTATGCGGCTTCGTTTGCCAGAGAACCTCTAAGCATCGATAGCGCTTTGATGTGTGCTTTAAGCTTAACGAGTGCTATTTACTTGACTTACGTAATATGAAACTGTATGGCGTGAAATTACTTATTGTTTTTTTTTATAATTGTAATATAGGCTGAAAATGAGAATGCAGTTCATCTGATATTAAGGTAACATTATTTTTAATGTAAGGAGAGTAGCAAACGAACATGCAAGCCACTCAAAGTTAAGTGGTTACTGCAGCCCATGAACACGTACATCTCACCTCAAACAGGACTAAAGTTCTGCGTGAGGTAGCACGTAGGTGCGTTACTAATTCTCAAGACTAAGACGTTCACTTTGTTGTACCTACCAACCGAAACACAAGTATTACTTCACGGTGAACTATAGTTCGACCACCCGTCAAAATAAATTATTCACTAGATATTGAAGACAGATTCGTTCGCACGAGAACTTCCAGCGTTCAATGAACGCTTTCCTTTGAGGCGTACTCAAAGCTTACGGGATTTTGTAGTCAAGCTTTTCCAGTGAGTCTAATCGTGAACTTTCACAAAAATACTTGTACAGATAGTTCAATGGCTTCGCTCGTCAAAGAACTTCCAGCGCATTGTTAGAAGCTTTCGATTGAGGTTTCTTAAGAGCTCGTGGGAATTTACAGTTGAGTTTGTACATCGCGATTAGCTATAGAGTTCCAATGAATTAAGTGTTTTTGCAAAGGTCCATTATTAAGGTAAATATAAATATATTCTGAAGGTATTAATTTAATTCCGTGTGAAAATTCCGGTTCGAGGAACACCGACCCAAGGAATACTGAAAACATTTAAGCCTACGAAGGGACGTCAACTCTTTGGGCTTTACAATTGTGAGTGCTCTGAGGAAGTATTTGACCTGGTGCCCACATAATCTTTGCTCGTCAGGTTTGCCAGAGTTTGCGCGTTCTTTTCTATCATGTATCTGCAAGATGCGGAATTAACTTCCTGCTGAGGTTTTTTCGGAACGGTATTACATTTACGGTTTTTTCAAAAAAGGTGCAAAAGATCTCAAAATTGGCGATACATGGGCGATTCCTCTTTCGGAGAGGACCAGAGGTGTCGCCCAGTGTAGAATAGTAAAAAGGCACGAACAATATCCTAAATTAATAAGTCAAAGACCGAATTTGAAGATTTCTGTGAAAAATATATATAGGAATTACGAAAAATTTAGAAAATTAAATATTTGACTTGTGATACTTTTCTGAATAACCAACGACATGACTATCTAATAAAAGTAATGTTCGCGCAGCTGTAATCTTCTGGTTAAGATTGTTAAGGCGTTTTGACTTATTCCTTAATAGCAGCGACGCATCTATAATAGACTTGAGATAGGATTCCAGTTTTATTTTGAAGTCGGTTGTTTATGGACGGCAGTAATTTCTCAACAGCAGCGACGCATCTATAATAGACTTTAGATAGGATTCCTGTTTCATTTTGAAGTTGGTTGTTTATGAGCAGCAGATAACTCCTATAGTAAGACCATCTCGCATCGTTCAAACCAGAATACAGTATCGTTTAATGGCTCCAACGCTTTGTTTTTGTTTCTTTTATCGCGGTATGCCGCTGCTATAAGGCAGTAGTAGACATAGCGACGCAGCCTTTGCTCTCGATCCGTATATAACTGTTTACATAGAGCTCAGAGTCAGCTGCTGGCTGCTATTTTCGTCACACGCCACATCAAATATTACATTACAATCGATGCGTGCCTATTAAAAATAATAATAATCACAAGTTTTCCTTGAAAAAAAATTGTCATAAATTCTTATAAAAAACAAAATCTCATAAAAATTGAGGAAATATGGATTTCCAATATTTTTTGAGAGTATCGCTATCGGAGGTCTGTGTAGCTACGTCTTACATGCTGCAGTCACAGAATTTTAAGCCTGTTTCTGTAAATGACGAAGACATGTACGGTATCTACTCAAGCATATAATCAAAGTTATTAAGTGTCATTTATATTATTTATCACAACTCGATATGATTAATGGCGTTATTCTATTACCCTATGAGTGTGATAAAAACGAAACGATCCAGCTCAACAAATCGCCTGTCAGGTAGAGCCATCGATCAAAGAGACGACTATCCAGTCATCTAGACGGCTAGCTTTTAAGTAAAACGTCAATCAAGCCGCCTTTATTGAAACTTAGTCGAAGAAATGTTTTGAAAAACGTAAGGCAACTTGTCACATTAACAAAGTTATGTGTATTGTGTGTGTGTGTATGTGTGTGTGTGTGTGTGTGTGTGTGTGTGTGTGTGTGTGTGTGTGTTATATAATAGTAAGTAGGTAGAATAAAACTTCACAACAATCCACGACTAATGTATGATGGTGGTTAGCAGTGATAGCATAGAGGTTAAGATTCTGATCTCTCACACTTTCGAAGTTATGTCCGTATTAAAAATTAATGATCACTTTTTAGCAAAGATCACCTGAGGCTTGTGTAATTCAATTACACACAGTTAGCGTAAACGTGGACACCGTGAGTGTGGTGTGTCGTGATATGGTAAACAAAAAAAAACGAACTAGACGTAGGGTAGATAGAATAATCTACCATTAGTGCATGTCAATAGTTTCTCCCGCTACCGCAGTTTCGCCGTGACCACGATCCATGCAAATGGATCGAAATATAGGCAGTTAAAAAACCACACATCGTGAGTACCTGTTACGTAATTAAAATGTTTAATTTCCGCGATAATATTAGCTTAAAATCTTAATTATCACTTGCTTTAACGGTGAAGGAAAACATCGTAAGGAAATCTGCATACCTGGGAGTTCTCTGTAAAGTTCTCGAAAGTGTGTGTAGTCTACCAGCCCGCAATTGGGCAGCGTGGTAGACTATGGCTTATCCCTTCTCATTTTCAGGAAAACCCGTGCCCTGCAGTCGGACATTAATGGGTTGATGATGAAAGTAAAAATGTTATTTTTACTCAACTACAAAAAATGTTTGCAGGAGTTATGTAAAGATAAACATTTTCAGGACCCACCGGGAAATGGCACTGGCAAAATAAACTACGCAAACAAAATCATTGGCAAGGAAACTTGTGGGATACGCCTAATTTTCGTCGTAGCAAAACTCATTAAATATTTAAATAAGAAAGCCGCCTTTGTTATGGTAGAATATATTTTAGTTTATTGCAGCCTTTTGGATACCTCTAGAACATGATTTTTTAGGGTTCCGTAGATAATTTCTTCATGTCCGTCTCTTTGGTATAATTGGTACTGGGCACATGTTAAGTGTGGTCTATGAATCACTGCACAGTGTTGTTATGAAATTACGAAAATATGTGTGCACCCATATGTGTATATGTGTATGCACATATATGTGTATGTACGTAAGAAGTTGTACACTTCTTTGTCGTAACAACAACAATATAAAAATACAACAACAAAATAAAAATAACTCCAAACATTTCATCCCGCATACCAATACGTACAGTACGTTTGTAAGAAAAAAAAGATATAATAATGAAATAAAGATATTAAATATAATTGATAAAAGTGAAAGTAAGAGAAGTATAACTTAAAAAAACATAATTTAATTGAAATTACGTTTATTCATACATTGTGCATTTATTTTTTCACTATTAATTAATAATAATTTATAATGGAAATAAATAAAAAACAACATAAAAAATACATACAGACAATTAAGCGCAAATTAAGAAAAGTAATTAAATAGGTTTATAATATTTAGACTTACGACATTTATTAACCAACTTTATTGTTTCGATATTAGATATCGACGTGCGCGTGCGTTGTAAAAATCCACTTTCATAATTTTTCCCAAATACATTAAATGAAGAATAACTCCAAAAATTATATTTAGACAAACACGCTCTTGGCTGGCTTTGAGACCCTTGTCCTTTGTATTTTGTTTACTTAGTTTATACTTATGTAAAAAAATATTTATATTTATACGAAAGCATGCCCTTCTGATATTCGGAAATTTATATAACTGTTATTTTATTTGTAGACTCCTGGGAACGGTGCTAATTATAGCTTCGCTAAAACCAAATATTCCCCTGTTAATTAAATTATTAAAATAGCTGAGTGGGATTTTAGGAGGCTCTTGTAAAAATGTGAATCGATGTCGCCTGATTTGTATTTTTATGTATCCAATTATCAGCCGATATCGATTTTAATTAAAAACGCAAACATTGTAGATCCTGGCAGCATATTTGTGCAGATTTTGAGAAATAATAAGGTTTTGTAACATGGGATTGTCTATAAAATTTTGAATGTGGGCTCTCTTTTATATCTGGTCTAAAACATATCTGGGTGCATTTTTTATATTATGTAACGGGTACTCACGATTTGCGGTTTTTGAATTGCCTATATTTCAGCCCAGTT
>DWKL01002185.1:0-13093 GCA_018249415.1 Phareas burnsi | reverse complement strand
TTATATATACATATTTTTGTACGATTTAAATCTACGCTAGCAGTATTTTATAATTATTTTTACCTAAATAAGTATAAATATTAATACAATAAAAATATTTATTTATTAAATAAATAAAAATAAATGTATTGTTTTATTCTTTTGTATCTATTTAGGTATGTGTATACAAGTATATTATGATGGCAACACATATATAAATGACAGGTAATTTTCTCGTCGTTCCTGTTCGATTCACGCACTGTATGTCTGAAAAATTATAATATTTTTTAGATTGCTGTAACTTAGCAAAAGCTAATATATCTTATATTAGACGTAAGAATGTGTGACTATTTTGTCATGCGCGTGACAGATGGGACAAGAGAAATATCTTAATTACTATTTGTATCCGATAAATCTCGCAATAGATGATTGCGTGACAAGCGCTGGCTGACTCCATGTTGATAAATAAACTGTAATAATTATATATCTTTGGACATTATACAGGTTCTCATACAACAAAGCAGAGGCAAAACAAATATCAGGATCAACCCATTACTGTGCCAATGTTGCGCACAGTTCTCACATATTTAGAAATTATAGATCACCACGCCGCCCATGCAGATTGGTAGACTTCACACACCTCTAAGAAATTTTAAGAACTTTCAGACATGAAAATTTCCTCACGAAGTTTTCCTTCACCGTTAAAGCAAGTAATTTAATTTCTAATAAAGTATATAACCTGGCAAATAATATAGGCAATTCAAAAACCGCAAATCGTGAGTACTCGTTACATAATATAAAAAAATGTATAATTTCCGCGATAATATTAGCTTAAAATCATATATATAACCTGGATTCTCAATACAAGTATCTATATGCCCTGTATTTTTGTACCATGTTTAGAAACCTGACGTTCCGTGAACTTCCGTGTACCTTAACACACGGAACCATAATTTCTAAAAAAATAGGTTTTACGTCTTATAAAATGACTTCTATCCCTCCGCCAATCCTTATTGGAACAGTATGTCTACGCCAGGCCTCTAAGTTGTGGGGAAAGACCTTGCTCGGCAAAGGGTTGCTGCCAAGTCGGCAGGGTTTTGATACTTACCGGTGTAAATTGCCTTTTCTTTCATAGCAATGTAACCTGCTTCAGATAACACGAGGCGGCAGGTAACGGTCCCGGGGCAGTCCACTTCAAGCTGCGTAACGCTCTCTGCGTCGTACAGCGTCGTGTTGTCGCTACTTCGCCACATACGTTGCTGTTGCCTCGGAATTAGTTTACTGGAAATTATACAATTACGGATATTGTATTTTCCACTAAACCGACAATCTGAATCAATTAATAGCACCGTTTGCTAAAACGTAGTCTAATAATTACATCTACTCGTAAGACGTAAGCAGGATTACCACGGATAGTCGAGTGATCACTACTGCCAATTGACACTTACCGCCAAATTCAAGTACGGAACCGTAAGAAAATTCGTCACTACCGCCAATGCTAAAGTAGGAATAGTTATATGTATGTACTTATATGCGCCACCTTCTGTTAGGAGTATGTGGCAGATATATCTGTGGCGTTGATGTCTCCGCATTCAAACCACGAAAATTTTTAACAACATCATTTGTTTTATTTTTACTTACTTTTTATATTCAAGTATTATGTCAGGCGGTGGAAAAACTCCGCGTGCGTTACACATGACGTCATATTTGTTTTCACTTCGTTGTTCCACCTTTAAATCAAACTCTCGTTCAGGACCTACGAATAGAAAATAAATATTTACCTATCATAAACAAATTTATTAATTACATTTATCTTATTGCAACTTCACTGTCGTTCGTTTCGACTTCGAAAATGTTGCATTATATTTATTTTAATGACTGTTACATTAATGATTTGAAAGTAAGAACGAGATAATACTTTTCTATAGATAATAAGTAAGTAAATCCGTAAGCTTTCTTATTAATAACATTAATATTCTTAAATACAACACACATTTAAGAACTGCGACCTTTAGGTACTGAAACTTCAATGCTTACTGAACACAAGCATAGCCTTCGTCTGTTGCACTTTCGTCCCGTTGCGCTCCACGCTGCAGGTATATTCGCCGCTTAATTCTGGACCCAATCGTATTATTCGTAGAGTCCGGCCTTCGTCATAGAGATAGACAGATGCTAAAGTAATAGGAATTTAAGTATATTAGACGCTGGGACACTAAGACGAATATAACACTTTTTATGAAAATATTGAAGCCATCTTCCCGCTTCTACCTGTCCCTCCACCTTTTCAATTACCTACTGACACTGTAGGCTTAAATATGTTGTGTTTATCTATTTTAACTAGGACTTGAAGGGCGCCAATATGGCGTTGTGTTTATTTATGTTAACTAGGACTTGGGGAGCGCCAATATAGCGAATGTAGTCTTTTACTTAGATTAAGCTATATTCAATAATAAACAATAAAAGTTTATACGTACTATCAGGTTTTTAATGTAATGTAATATTACATTTAATTTATGATATGATAACTTAATAATGGTAATACTAGGAGGTAAACAAAATAATATATTAAACTTGTGCCTTTACTGAGGTAGCTTAAATTTGGTCTTTCATTTGATTTTTATACAAGTCAGTTGGCCCGGCGTCTATTGTTATAAGAATGTTTTATAAAAATATGCCTCCTTGATAACCCAAAACTTACGTATTCAAAAACTCACGTGAAACGCGGAATGTCAGCTCCAATCGTCCAACTAAAATACCATTAACTTTAGGCAGGGAATGTGGACTCCATTGATATACTGGTACATTGTTTCCATTAAAGAACCATTCAACTTTGTACGGTCCTTCGTCCAATGCCTCAGTGAATTGACAATCCAAAATAATCTCCGACACATTGCCAATTTGTACCAATTCAGGTACTACCAGTTTTTCTATTTTGATAGCACTCGCAAAATCTACGCAATAAAGATATTCATTTTATTTTTCTTAGTACAGTTATATGCACATCACATTTGTAATATAAATTTTATAAGTAGTTCGTCCGGGGTAATAACACCACCGTCCTCAGAATCCAGCGTGACGTTGTTTTCGTGTTTCGGTTGGAGAAGTGCAGTTTCCGGGAACATTTACAATGGAGCAACCGTCTTAGTCCTCAGGTGTAATGACGCATCGACGTACGACCTCAGATAGAAAGAACTTCATTGGGCGTCGATGAGCTGCAGTGAACGTTTAACGTTCTTTCAAACATAAAAAAAGATCGATATCACCACTTCACATAATTAATACATTTTCAGAACATTATTAGTTTATAACTAATGAGCTGCCAAAAGTGGCAATTTCTTTTTTTATAATATTAACTAAAATATCAATTAATTTATAACAATCAGGTACTTACAACAAAGTAATAAATATCCAATGAAGGATTTATTAAAGTTGGTGATCATATTTGCAGTCTATTTCCACTTGACTGCGACAAACGACTAGTTAACTAACACTTAACTACACGCATGGAACCGAAAGTGATCTATCTTGAAGATTGGAATGTAGAGACAGTACAACTGCAGTGCGTGCAGACATGTATCTACTCCTTTATCCTTGTGAAATATTCATGTGGAAAAAGTACTTAGTTGTTCAATTGTATATTTCATTAGGTGGGTTGGAAATCAATTAAATGCCAAGGAATTGAAATTCATTGTTAAAAAAACAATAAAATATTATTCTACAAAATAAAGATTAATTTATGAGGAACATCAACACATTAATAGTAATAAAACCATGATCACCTTCCACGCTGGAAGTCGGAGTTCAAATGCAAGGCCTCAGATTTTTCAATCATATCTATTGGGCATTATTATTACATTTATGCTTGAGGGCCCTTCATAATATCTCCAAAGGCGAGTGACATTTACATACGTACGCTTAGCGAGCGTAGAACATTGTGGCAATGTCCACAATGTTCTACGCTAGCTAAGCTGTTCTTCTCATTACAGAGGGGGTGGGAGGGGGGAGGGGCACAGGAGTGTTTGTGCCATTACTGGGACAGTATGGTTTGAGGATTAATAAATGCATTTTTATTTTTGTACATAATAAACATTTATTACTTAATTTTAATCTGATATAGTAATTGGCTCATTTTGGCTCTCAGTATAACACACATATATATTAAACTGAACTTTTTATGACACTATCTGGTTGAAACTGTTAAAGTTACAAAGGCTAATAAAATAATTGATATAAACACAAGCATATCTCAAAACGTTGATAACCATTTGATTATTACAAGACAAATTCGTATACAAATTATGCACACCTACAACATACCTTCTTCGGTATGTACCTAGATAATCGTAGTCAAATAAATTTTATAATTTAAGGTACAGATCTAGATTCCAATAGAATATATCGGATCTAAAATAGATACAAGTATATTTTAATGACTATAAAGTTCTAAAATCATATCAGTCCGTTTTCACGATTTCATGAAAACGGAATGTAATTAAACAAATGGCTCATTATTCAAATTTTTGGGCATTATAAAATAAAATAATAATTATAGTTTGGTCTATAAAAATGTACTTAAATATAATGTAACAAAACATACATGTGCAATTCACAAAAGAAGAAAAATAAGAAATATATGCATAAGCATTGTTTTTGATGCATAATAATAGTTACTTGTGTAATAACCAAGCAAAGTGATTGTTGTTGCGAGTGCAGAGATTGAATCTCGAGCAAATAAAGGATTCTAGACACCAGAAACAGATCACTTTGCTCTCGTGTGACATAATTTTTCATCTTACCAGCCAGAAAACATAAGACAACATAAATAAGAAAAGTAGTTAAATGATATTCTGTAGATGAAGTCTCTAAAAACACATATCAACTAACAATTTTATATTTTTAATATCTAATGAAGCATATTAAAATATTGTCTAAATGTACACCGAGTACCGAATATAAACCAAATTTCTGACGTTCGTGAGCAATGAAATAAAAAGCCAATTCGCAGCATTGTATTTTCAATTCTCACTTTTTCGCATTTAGAAGACAGTGAGCATGATTTGTTGACTATACCCGATATATTTTTATAAGCACGGAAAACTGCACAGAACAACATAAGATGACGGAAGTGCGAAGGGGCGTGATTCACGTGCCCAATTGAATTCAACGTGTTATGCCAGTTAGACATAAAATGCTGACCAATGAAATGAAACGAAATTAAATCTTATTTTAAAGATAATAGAAATCTAATATTATACACATCACGATTCGGTAGCAGTGTTTCTTGTGTGCGCAAATTATTATTGTGCGAAATTTTTCGTTTCGATACGAGCAAATGGTGTGATAGCAAAGATGGCGATAAAATAGTGTCAACAACGACAGAAGAATCGGTTCATGATAACGTTTCTAGTTTTTTTATTTGGAAAACTGCTTCATTTATTATTTCTACATACGTTTATTTTTAATACGATGTACGTTTGACTTTTAATTTCAAATATTTCTCTACATACGTAAAATATCACTAACAGAGCCTTTCATTCAAATTACGTTCAAATAAATAAAAAGTTAAGTTAATACACAGTCTCGTAAATACATATTCCGCTATATAATAAAATACACAAGTTTTTTAAAAAATCTAGTTCACTTGTGAATTCTCTCACAATTATATAATCAAAATTGATCAAAATATCAACCAATACATCTTTTTATCATCATACATTTATTTTCAATAGAAGAGTAGTAGGTTTCTGATATAATAAAGTTTTGAGCTTTAACTATTATTTTCTTAAATCAGCACACCCAGAAACACTATATCCACATTCAATTACTTATTATTATGATTATGGAACATTCACTATGTATTGTTTATTTATCATTAAAAAGCATCATTATCGTTCACCGTAAAGCATCAGTAAAGATAGAAATCTCATTGAAAAAATTCATTATAATAAGTCCTTACAGAAAAGTAACAAAACAATATTCCTTATATATACCTTTATAAAAATACGTTCCAATGTTTTATTGGAATTATACGTCAGTTATACGATTAGCCCGTGGCGTTACTTAATACATACATGCAAATTATAATGTACACTCCTTACAATCTTTATATACGCACATACTAATCTACCAATATCTATCTTTTTAAAGCCACTTTGTTTGGTATTTTAAAAAGCTTTCGGTAGGGACAACGATCCTAAATAATAGCCATAATATTAGAATATAAAAAGCGGGGAAATTAATTCATACCAAATGATTCACGCCCTCGAACTGGACACTGGGCTTTAAAAATACAATACGTACATAAGTTAACAATTTATGTACAATTTTGTATTTAAAATTTTATTTATTCATTTTATATTACTGGCTTACCAAGAAAAGGCCATTGTTTTATATTCTAAGATAATAATAAACTCAATTGAAATACAATCACTTCCTGAAGTTTTGAATAGAAATTCTTCCAACAAGCAACTTTTAAAGGTGGATTCTTGTACGAGTTATATACCAATATGTTGCTAATGTAACGATGTAATTTATGTAAAGTATAGACGGTGACGGTGATTCAAGATGTCCGGTGAGAATTTTAAGACAAACATTATTGAAACATCTTAATGAATCTATTGTTATTTTCCCCTTTAATCGTAAAATCAAATTCTTGAATCATACTCATCAGCGTATACTACAGTTAAAATGGTGATGAAATGGATCACGTTGACAGGTATTCCATTTAATTGAATAAAATGCCTGTATTAAATACTATTATTTGTGGCTATACGATTATTATATTTAATTATAACTATATAAGTTTACTCTACTAAGACATTTAGATTTTAATAAAGATTCCTGTCTACGTTAAATTGTTTTACATACATATTTTCTCTCATAACACATCTTGGACACAATAGTCTTCTACTACGTATAATCTTATAATTTTACACACTACTCAATAATGGACATCAAATTACGAATCTTAACCAATAGATATCTTTTTACACTGACAGTCCCACACTAGGATAACATGAGTCGTGGGTGCCATGAACACAAAAACCATGGTTACAGAAAACACCCAGACCCACAACAGAAATATTAATTAATCATTTAGATGCCTGCCCAGCCAGGAGTCGAACCCGAAATCTTCTGCGTATCAGACCGGTATGGCAACCGCGGGTTGCCAAACGTTAAACGGGCCGTAACGTCCAATGTTTAAACGGAACACGCTATATAGGTAGGTACTTTATGAAAGTTCTGATTACACATTAACTTACTAAAGTAAAATCTCTTAAGTAACGACGTAATCATTAAATAAATTAATATAAAAAAGCAAGCCTTAAACATAAAACTATCTTTGGTCTTTTTATGCTGATATAATTTAAACAAGTTTACCTAATAACAGTAACAAAAAAGAAGAGTACCATTTAATTTTTTTTTTCAGTTATCTGAACATTGTAACATTTTAAAACAATGTAAAACCAAAGTACTAACAATAAATACTATAATCAGAATCCTATATAACCATACAAAATAATTAACGATTTTTGGTATTCATATTTACGTAGCTATGTAAATACAGTATACATTCTTTATAACACATAATCCGTGCCATTAAAGAATCATATTTGAAATGGCTGTGCTGATCGTGTCCTCTCTCTCAACACATTTCAGCTATAATTTATTGTGTGGTCGCAAATGATTGCTGTCTATCAGTCAGACACGTGCGACTGTAGGCGTTAGAAAAAAATCTTGATTTGTTATCACGATAAAACCTTTAAATTAATTTAAAACAAATATAATGTTTTTTTTTTACAAAATAACAAAGCGAAATTTAGTAGCCTGGTAAAGAACCATCTACAAGACGATAATAAAAAGAAGTACTTTCCACTTGATGTGTCTGTATTTTTATTGGGATTGTGAAAGTCCAGTTTCTATATCCAAAATATCCAAAATTAATGAATATTTTTTACTGGCTGTCAACTAAAGTAAAAAGCAGCCATTTTAGATTCGTTTTTTATGACGCGGCTTATATTTTTCTCGAAAAAATGTTGATTAGGCACTCTATAACAAAATACTCTGGCTTTCATTATATGAAGTTATATGTATATTTAGATTTTTGGAGACAATAAGCTTTGGCCTCAAACTATTTATACGAAACAAATCGTTTCTTTTAGCCTCACTCATATAGGTAGGAACTATATATTTTAGAATAATAACTCACCGCTACTCATGTACTCAGTGCACTAAGTATTACGTAAATAGCAAGTGTTAATTATATTATACACACGTTATTCAGAGAAAACATTTAAATATAAATTGTTGCCATAATAATCTCAATGCCTCTTATATTGCACAATATCGAAACAAATTTTAGTATTTAGTTATCCCGTCCGTCAATCTGTCTATGGCAAAACTACACAGATGACTTTACGGAGAATGACTTCTAATTCTCATCTCAAAAACATAGGGAATTCCCTGCATATATTCATGTACCTCTCTCAATATATAGAAAAATTAATTGATCTGCAGCGCTATTTGGTGGCTTTAATTCGAATAGCGTGAAATCAATATCTATCTATTAATTAATCAATGGTTCAAGTATTATGTGGAGTTATCGATTAATTACTAATGAATCTATAATTGAAAATATTCTTCATACTCAAATACTTATATATACTAAATTTATGGCAATCGTCTAAACGGCGTAGAAGTTGGTGCGCTGCAAAGCCTAGCTTAAACACCAGTTACTCTCGATCGAAAAGTGTTGAGACACAGTAAAATTGATAGCGCGAAATATTTAGCAATAAACGAATAACAATAGAAACACCATATGGCACTTCTTGCTTAAAATTTCACATCAAATTATTAACTTAACTCATTCCACGTCTACATACTTCATACCTGTACGTGTAGTTACGTACACAGACAAGAATCAACACAAATTTGGTGGGATAAATACAGACCATTGACACAAATATAAGAAACATATTTGTACACTACAATTTTGGACTAACATTAAATTTTCTCCGTTGTCTACTCCTTATGTAAATAACCAATACTTTTTGGACACTAGTTTTTAAACATAATACATGTATGTGTCGTAACCGCATTTATGCACATGTTGTTGACATTCACTACATCATACAAATCGCATTTAATTAATTCTACCTTTATCGACACTACTAGGACTGGAGCAAAGTATGCTAGAAGAACTATGTCTCGTCTTGCGGCAGGCGTCCATATTTGCATCTGTGCTCGCTGCCACTGACGTCAAAGCAACCGTTTTATCAAAATCAATTGTAGTGTACCCAATGCTGGCTAACGGTGCAGTAGCAGAAGCGCTGGTTGTTGGGGCCTTCTCTGTGCTGTTCTGGGAAATAAGTCTTCCGCGCGACTGTGACGTGTGTGATGCAGTGCTATCATTTTTTGAGCTATTGTAGGAAACATTCTCAGGAGACGAAGTGTCTCTATTGGACTTGGATACTTCTTTATTGACTTCCATATCTAGAACGGCATAATTGACTTCTAGTTCCTCAACTGGAGACATTGAAGTAAGAGTGTCAGATTCTGAGAATTTGTGATTGTGCTCAGATGAATTTAATAACATGCTCTTCACACTGTCTACTTTATCACTTATTAAAAGGTTGGCATAGGTATTCCCTTCTGAAGACTTTGCGTTCAATGATAAATTACAATAATCAATTTGTTTTGGAGTTAATGGTGTAGTAGGAACGCCATCATTTTTATTTGTGTCTTGCAAACTCATTTCATTTGTCACAATATTTACGTAAAGTCTGGGACCATCTTGTTGGTCAATGCACAGTTGAGCATAATGTTCACTGGAACTGCTTAATGTAGGTGAAATTGGGTTACTTTCTTCTTTATTAAAAGTATTATTTTCATTAATAAATTGGCTTTCAAGAAATCGTGTTTCATCCTCTATGTCACGCATTGTGTTTATAGCAGTTTCTCGTCTTAGGGTGTTTCTTAGTATTGCTAAATCTCTATTGAAGTCATTGGTGTATTCATGCCGAACCTCTGATACGGTCTCAGATTGATTATTGTTATGTTCTCTTTTAAAGTCTCTCAGTTGATAAATATTTGTAACATGGTTACCATTTGTCCGAGATTGAGGATACAGAGGCATCACTTCCAAAATATCAGTACTAGATGGGGATCTTGGAGATTGGCTTACATTTCGGATAACTCCTGCATGAAGCATATGTGTATGATTGTTGTTTAGAACAGTACCAATATTATCTGGTTGCCCATTGTCTATAGAAGATCTATGAACAACACTTGCTTGCAAGGTTTGCCTACCTTGAGGCAAAGGTGATAATCCTGATACTGGATATGGAATGGCATCATGTACAACATTTCTTAATTGAATTTGTTGTTGCAATGTATGAAACAGTAACGGTGCCCTACGACATCTAAAACCATAAATGCCCTCACCTGTATCACATCTTCTACCTGAAAAAAAAGAAAAAGTATTCATTATTAACAAAAATCAAATTATATGATAATTTAAAATAAATTAAAAGATATATTTTAGTAGGTAATATTAATATAGACATTGCTTATAGTAACTATAGTGGTTTCACAATTCTAATCTACACTCTGTCTCACTTGCCTAGAACATATTATTATTAGAATTATTATATTATTAGGAAAATTTACACTAAAAGTATACTTCTGATTGCCCTAGCAAGCAACCTGACCTATGTGAAGTTGTCACTGCAGTTCATAGGTACCTGTAATGAATTCCATATAGAATATGAGTTGTATTTGAAGTTGATTACACATGCATTACTACTTCTGAAGACTAAAATGAAATGCCTCGATAAAATGAGGCCATCTAATCACGCCTTTCTAACCAGACCACAGTAGCTACACTGCTATTACTACGTGTGGGAGTGATGATGCCACAGGAAAAGATCAAAAAGTTCTGCCACATTTCTTTTCACTCTAAAAATATAGTCTTCACTTACAGAACTGGTGATAAAGAACTCTGCCACACTATATATATAAGTAAACAATAATACAAGATTTTAACCAATTTTTGCTTGTAACAACCCAAACATGACTTCTATCCATCTTCTCAATATTTTAAGTGCATAATAAAAACAAATACCGCACAGGTAAATCAGCTGTAAACAATCATTCAGCATTGGGTCACTCCTGGTCTGCTTTCAATGGATCAGTAAAATCCTACCAATAATCTGCTTAAAGTACAATAAATACAACTGATATTAAATTTCCAGTACCTTATTAATAAAAACGAATACTACTGCTATTACTACTACTTATTGTTCCTTGGTGTGTTGCAACCACAGTGCTCAAGTATGCCAGTAAGATGTGCACTTGAAGAAAAAAATAAAACATGCAAACTATCCATAAATGCACAATTTTTTATAGTAAAATTACTTTAAATTGTCCATTAAAACATCAAGTACCATTTCATTTAAAAATGTGGGTAAGTTGTATTCAAAAGCATATTTATTTCATTTCTCATAGAGGAAAATGAAAAGAAGAGTATATATTAACCCAGCCACAAAATTATTATCCCATAGACAAGATGCATTCAATCCCTCACACTCAGTACTCTAATGTGGAATCCCTTGCTACATTTCGCTCTTTACTATTAAAACCGTCACTAACCTCTGGTTTCAAAATAGAGTCCTCATCATATAAATATTACTTTACTTCCTTGTAATACAACGTTTTTATTTGTGTGAAGAGTAGCAAATGAATGTGCAGGGCACCTGATGTCAATTGGTCATTGCAACCCATGGACACCCCCCCAGCTAACCTCAAACAGGACTGAAATGCTATCTAAGATCATACATAGATTGTCATAGATAGATAACTACTACTGAGGACTAAGATTCTGGCATTGCTATAAATGTACCTAAAAACCATTTCCCTCTAACTGAAACGTAAGAATTGTTCCACGGCAGATTATGAGAACAGTGGTAATCCCTCCCTGGATAAACTATAGTTCTACCACCTACATTTAAGTATATACATACCAAACATACCAGAGAAAAAAAAAGAGTAAGCAAGGAAAAGAATATTATTGAAAATATGCCATCAGAATATTTTTGAGAATTCTGGCAAATAAGTTACTGCACATTGTTTTTCTTAATTCAAAAGGTGTGTGCCTTGGATTCTATATGAAGCAATTTTATTATTTGAAGATGGTAGAATTCCTTAACATATATTTGTGTTCAAAGATGGTAGAATTCTTTGTAATTCCACCCTGGAGACAATCCAATTTTTTATAACAGAAATGTTAAATGCTACTGTGTTGTAATTTAAAGGATGTAGTAGTATAGAAACTAAGATGAGGCATTCCAACTTAATCACCAGAGCGATTAAATGTGACCAACTTCAAATATGGCTTTGTCATATATTATAATAAAAAAATATTTATATTTATAATCAATGTCATATAAGATAGGTCGAACTTTATGCTTTGGATTGTTAGCTCATGTGTTACTATCCCAATTGATGGTTTTAGTCAACATAAGCCTTATTCACTAAATCGATACTGAATCTGAAAAAGGCCAAATCGCTAAATGCCGTTAAAGTAAAATGTCGGATGACTTTCCACTTTAAGTATTCCGGTGCATTATGACATGAGGTTGGTACTAAAAGGTACTAAATACTAACTACATGATACTAAAAGAAATCTCCTTTAAGGCCAGCAATGCTTTGGTGATTCCTCTCGTGTTGCTATGTCCATAGGTAACAGTGACCATATTTCATTATCTGCCTTATCTTTAGGTTTTGTTATATTAATAGAAAAATGATTATAACAAATAGTAGGGCCCCTGTTCAATATGGATTTGATTATAGATCAACAGTGGGTGATAGTGACCTTAGTGCATTAAATGGATTACATGCCCTTTGGCAGTTTTGGACCTTTTGCATAGACATCTATAATCAGACCCAAACCGGATTTAAATTGAACCTGAATTATATTACAGCACATTGCTACTCCTGAAGAGTTGGAATGCCTTCTGTGTTACAACAATTTTCAACAACCAAAAAAGCAGTGGTAACCTAGTGATAAGATTGCCGTATTTAATTTGAGATAAACAAGTGGTAAGATTTTAAACGT